>JBBMJZ010000181.1:0-12202 GCA_037833815.1 Zingiber zerumbet | reverse complement strand
AAGAGATTTGTTAGGTTTGTAAAATTCAATGGAGGCTAAGATGGAGATTAATGAAAATATAGAAGGATATTTTAGAGAAGAAAATTATTAAAATAAGGTCTTTTTTTAAAAAAGTAGGGTCTCTCTTACTTTTTTA
Organism: Zingiber zerumbet; assembly: GCA_037833815.1. Taxonomy (NCBI): domain Eukaryota; kingdom Viridiplantae; phylum Streptophyta; class Magnoliopsida; order Zingiberales; family Zingiberaceae; genus Zingiber; species Zingiber zerumbet. Next base: position 12,066 of record JBBMJZ010000181.1, on the reverse strand, counting down.
AAAACAGCTTATAAGCTGTCAAACAACTTATTTTGACAGCCTATAAGCTATTTTCAAAAAAATTTACCAAACAAATTTAAAGAGCTTATAAGTTCCAAAACAGCTTATAAGTTGTTTTATAGAGCTTATAAGCAGAGTCAAACACCCTCTAAGTTCCATGTACCGAACCTAAATAATTGAAATAAACTTCACTTGTTTCTTTCAGATACCATCTTTTATCTGCACATTAACATGAAGTTTCAAATGGATATAAAACACAACTCGATACAGCTTGTACTAGAGAAATGATGTATCTCAGCTGGAATTGAAAGCAAATAGACATTTGCTCGGGTTAATCCGTTATATTTTTAGTGTAAAAGTCTAGTAATTAATTCTTTTAGCAGGTAAGAAACCATAGAGAGAGCACTAACAATGACTAGAAACGAGAGCCCCTTCTGCGTCCAATGTACCATTAGCATCCATTGAATCACCCATCTTTTCCACCTATATACCCCAAAACAAATCATATCAATGATTGGCTAAAATTAGTGTCAGAAAGAGTAATAAATCCAACGTATTGGGGAAATCAGCCTGATGCAACATAATATCACCGTTATTAGTCCCCTTTGTAATATCCATTTTTTCCTATAAACATGAAATCAACTCAATATATAATTTCACAATAGTATCTAACTGTAACAGTGAACCATTATAAAACTATGATAGCTTTCAATAAATAAAATGCGAGCTCTCTGAAGAGGCATAAAAAAAATAAAAGCAGGCATTTTAAAAACAAAATATTACCTACATGACTTTTGATCCCACTGGAATAACATAATTTTCACTATCTATTTATTTTTCAAGTATAAAGCAGAAAAACAAGGTGACCGTTTTTCAATGTTCTAAAAATAAGCCAAGGCGGCCACCTAGGCACTAGGCACCAACTAGCAGCACCGAAAATATGTTGATCAGCTAGCCTAGGTAACCTTGGAGCCTAAGCGGGATTAGGCGGCTCTAAGCCCCGCAAAAATAGTGCAGGGTTTTCATATTTTTTTTTTGTTTAGGCTTTTAAATTAAAAGTCCAATTTAAAAAAACTGAAATGTAACGTGTTGGGCTTAAGTTTTATAGCCCTAAACTTTGGTCCAACAAGAAAAGAAATAGGTTGGATATCAACTGAACAATCTAGTATTTGTCCAATTTAATGCTAGATTGTTGAACAAACAAGAAAGAGAGAAAGAAAGGAATGTTCCTTCTTGCAAAAGATGCTTCAAATGCACAAGGTTGGGTTGTGAATAGTGGGGAAGATGATGAAGTTGAACCAGGTTCTGGGATCACTTGGCAAATGGTTAATGAAGCAACTGGAGTAGATAAAAATCTACAACCCCGAAAAAACTTTAGAGTGAGAGAACTTCACGAGGATGATTTTGCATCCCAAAAAGATGGAGAGTTTCATAATGATGATATTGTTTATGTCCGATGAAGAATAAGTTGTTGAAAATTATGGAGAAGAAGAAGTAGAATAAATTTATAATATTTTATTAGTTGAGTAATTTTGAACTCAGTCTAAATTTGATGTTATTGTGTTAGAGTTATAAAATGTAATTTATGTTGATACCGTAGAATCCGCCTAAGGAGCCTAGTCCCCACCTAGATGGCCTAGGCGCTAGGCATTGGTCTGGCGCCCGACTAATGCCTAGCGAATTTTAGAACCTTGCCGTTTTTCAAACTTGCTTGATATTTAAACATATAAGTTAGTTTCACTCATTGAAATAAGGAAGAAAAGAACAAGGTATGTCCTTAGTGTTAGATTTTTACCACGAAGAAAATTATAATTCTGTTTTAAAGATACATCCTACACCAATTTAAAATTACAGAAAAACAAGCAAAAGTTGGAAAAGAGGGGAAACAACAAGAAGTTTTATTCTGTCAGGGCAAAAATCTAGCTTACATACAAGTTAGTCTCATTCTATGCCTCAAGAATCAAGATACAACTGAAGCTAGCCTCTATATGTATATACAGTGACCGCCATCCTAAAATAATTCTGCATTTGCTCTGATAATATTTTTAGAAATGACAAGTGATATCTCTCAACAAATCGTGGTAAAATTGGATGGAACTAAATTTCTCCGATGATCTTATCTCATGCATATTTATCTCAAGCATTACCTGTGATGTCAAACCACCTAAGGCCCTCCCAAAATTTGGTAAATAGAAAATAAACAACAAAAAGATCTCTGACTTGGATAGCAAATATAATTTCTACATCAATTGGCATGCAACTTGGCAAATTCAACCCCACTATAGAAGTCCAAAAATTATTTTGTATCAGGTATCATGAAACAATTTTGCTTTAAAATAAAGTTCAAATGAACACAAGGCATCTGCAGCAACAATCAAGATAGTTTGTTCTGAGTTCCACTATCAAATGGCTATCATCTGGGACAACTAGCCCAAATGGAACCTAAATGAACTGTGTTAATGCTTAGCTTAGATTACCTAGTGGAACCTAATGGACTGTCAATGCTTAGCTATCTATAAGAATCCAGAAGATTCTTCACTTGTACAGTTTGTAATAAATCTACAAAGAATTTGTTCAGGTTTTGAGATTCTTGTAGGGTCATTAGAAACTATACAAGTCAAAATTCTTCTAGATACTTGCAGCATGACTCAGTACCAATAGTCCAGTTAGATCTTACAGATGTCTTACAACTATCTTAAGTTTATATTTTAAAACGAAATTCATCTAATGACACTTGATTCGAAGGAACTCTCAAACATTGAATTTGCCAAGTTGAATGTTGATTAATGAAAGAAATCTATATTTGTTATCTATGTAACGATCTTATCATTATATATTTCCTATTTATCAATTTCTGAGAAAGTCCAGTAATGTATTTCCATGGCCTGCATCTTCTGAGACGGATACCCATATGATGTTTTAGCATCCTTTGAGATAAAAACACATAAGACGAGACCATTAGAGAAAATAGGCTCCATCCAATTTTACCATGAATGGTTGAGATATCTCACTCGCCATTTCTGAAAATGTTATACAAGCCATTGCAGAATTATCTTTATGAAGGAAGGAGAGCATCAACAGCTGTGGTTTTTTTATGGATTAATTCTAATTTTACAGTTTAGATAGATCAAATATGAAATATACTAGAGGAATGGAGTAATCTGCAGTTTAACAGATTATTTAGTTAATTTCAGATTTGACGAGTGGCGTTATGAACAGGTTTCAGTATTTGGTCGTAGAAAAACTCAAATCTCAATTGGGCCAATTGCAATTCGACTAATGGCACAAGTGAGATGATACTACTTCAGGCAACCAGAGAAGAAGATGAGACGAGGGATTATTTGATCTAAGCTAAATCAAATATGCTTTGTCTTTATCAGAAAGATCCAAGGTTGACAAGATATGTCGGTGATATGATGACGTTGTCAAGAGTTCAAGGCGATGAAATGTAGAAATGCAACAATGAAGATTGCAACCGCCACAGGTGGCAAGGCAAACAGAGGCCCTACTCGACTCTGAAGGAGGAAAGATGCCCAGAAGGAGGTGGATGGAAAGAGGACCGATGCCATATAAACATACGGACTGGAGAATGTAATTGATTAGCAAATGGAAACTTGTGTCTTGCATGATTTGCATGATCCAGAAACCAGGTGTGGTTTATTTGCATAGATACTAGCAAAAACAAAGAATGACATCTTCCAATTCATGTGTTTAGACAAAGGGTTACCCCTGGAGAACTGGCAGCACGCTCTCATGCTAAGGGACAGGCTAGACGTGATGCGTGGAGCCGCATCCAGCGCCTGCAATGGAAGAAGAAGCTGGACGCACCCCAATTCTCCTGACAACCTGCCGAATAATAGATCAGTAATCCAGAGAACCACCACAATAGATTTCACGTCACCGACTTTTACCGGGCAGGAATAGAGGAGAGCCGGCGGCGTGGGTGGCGGGAGGCAGTTACCGGCAGACCAAGACACGAACGGAGAATCCTCGTCGTCGGCGTGCGGAAGGAAGAGGCTCCGACGGTAGCGGCGATCGACCTAGAGATCGAACCACGCAGAGCCATCTCAAGGCAGCGAGGGTTTTGGGCTTTTGCTGGTAGCGGTGTTTGGTAGTGGACATGGTACCGACGCGAGGGTCCGATGGTAATTAGCAAAAGTGAATCCGATCCGGCAATGACTAACTATGGATCAAGATCCAATACCCATCGCAATGACTAACCTCGATTAAAGTGATAAAATTCTTATTGTCACGACACAAGTTCGATCCTACCAGTAAAGATAGTGATCGTTATGTGTATATTAATTTTGTGTTGTTCGATCCTACCAGTAAAGATAGTGATCGTTATGTGTATATTAATTAATTGGTCAGAATATGATAAATTAGAATTTTTTATCCTCTAATTATAATATATATATGCACATGCATATAATTAATATACACATGTGATATTACTAAAATACCCATATGTATATTTGCATGTACTGATTCTAGCTGGTCAGATTCTGGCCATTTAGCATTATCCTTAATTAATAATTCATATGACTTTTTTTTTAAAAAAAAGTTAGGAGTTGGTATATACATGGCGACGAATGAGTGAGGTTCAGGCAAAACTTTTATTGGTAGGATTGAACTTAGCCGGTCGTAGATCACATCTTCCTGTTCTTCAGATTGTGAATTTCAATCCCGTTCCACCAATGGCAAACACATTCTGGGTCAAGACCATCGCCTCGTGCTCAGCCACGAGGAGGAAGCCTCGGGGTGTGATACGTCGAAGGTATGAACTCCTTCGTGGGGCTCCCCGATGTAGGATTTTAAAAATTTTTGATGGTACTGATGGGGTGAATCATGTGTATTTTAAAAACTTATATTTTCTTTTTAAAATCGAGTTTGCAGTAGAATAATTAAACTAAATAAGGCATAAAACAATGCGAGAAAATAAACACAAGTATTGTATTTGGTTTAGAGCATCCGGTAACTCCTACTCTATGAATCTGGCCCCTTGGACCTATCAATCGGTAATCTACTAAATTCTATACCGGTAAATTTCCGGTAGAGTAATTGAGTACAAGATAAATAAAGGATAGTGTAATACTCTACACTTCCTTTAAGCAAGTATAATTAAGTAAACAACAATAAATTTGTTATCAACATGAAAGATGGAGATCCGAGTGTGTTCGCGTGTCGGTATCAGTCTTCCTATGTCGTAGGAGTCTTCTTGATGCATAGCATGAGTATGAAAGTTAGAGCGAATGATGTATTGAAGCTTTTGGTCATGGTCCTTTTTATAGGCCTTTTCCAGGTGCCCGAACCACCCCTGGTAGTCCCAACGAGGCATATCCGATCCTAGGACTTTGTTGACTTATCCATATCTAAGCGCCTGAACCTTGTCCGGGCGCAAGGACCGCTGACATGTCCGCCCCTCGTCGAAGCTCTATCTGTGAAAGTTCATTCATCTCCATGCCTAGACTCTAACGTATGCCGACCAAACAGAGTGTGCTACCTTAGCTAGCTAGTCGCCTGGTTTAGCCCCTTTTCGAGCGCCTGGACTATATCCAGGCACCTGGAGCCCTTTTTCTAGCCATTTGATTTCTTACGTCACAAGGTTAGCACAACAAAATATAACTTAGAAATAGAGTTAGCATAATATTAAATGATATTATTAATTAGATCATGTCTTATCAAGACCATAATCTAGTTATGGTCTCAGCTTAAACTTCCCAAATGGTTCTAAGATGGACCAACGCTTATAGTCTCACTATGACTTGTCCTCATTGGATCACTCTTCTCTAGCGACATACCTCACTTATCATTTGTAGTCACTTGAGTTGCCTCTTGACGCACCAGATTTTCCTGCAGTTGCTAGGTTCGTAGACCTAGTTGGACTTCGGCTAGCTGTCAGGTCCTGCATGTTGGAGCAATCATACCCTAAAAGTTTCAATGTGTTGATAAGGTTAGGTTAACACATTGGATCTAACATAAGTTACAAGTTTGCAGGAGAAGCCCTTGCAGGTCGGAAGATCTGATGCAAAGCAAGAGAAGTTCAAGAAGGTCGAGGATCGGATTCTTGGTAAAAGAAGACCTTGCAAGGTGGAAGACTGGATGCAAGGTAAGAAAAATCCAAGGAAGTCGAGGACCAAATTCTTAGCAAGAGAAGCCCTTGCAGATCGAAAGACCGGATGCAAGACAAGAGAAATCTAAGGAAGTCAAGAACCAGATTCTTGACATGAAGACCCAGAGATGAGGAAGCTCCAGGCACAAAATCCACGGAACAGGAGGTTCGTCTGGTATGAAGTACTTGAATGATTTCGGTTTAGGTATAAATTGAATTGTGAGCTAAAATATGTATCAATCAATTGACTGATTGATTGGGAAGTCAGCAATTAATTAGTTAATCGATTGAGAAACACCTTCGCGAGAATAGTGTGCTCTTGGACCGATCAGCCAATCAATTGGTGGTAACCAATTGATCAGTCGATCAATTGACCAGGCTTTTATGTGAAAGCATAGTGTGCTCTTTGATCGATCTACTGATCGATTGGGGTTAACCAATTGATCAGTCGATTGACCAACCTTTTATGCGGAAGCACAGTGTGCTCCTGTATCGATTAGTCGATCAATTGTGCAGCCTTCTTCGCGAAATGAAATAAAAGCTCTAATAGATTAGTGGATTGATTGGTGAGTTCAATCGATTAAGGCTTTAGCCCAATCAATTAGTATTCAAATGAAATAATCTACACGGTTGATCTAGAGTTGGTGGTTCTCAACGGATATTTTGAAACCGATTGGAAATTTACCCCAATTGATTCATGGTAGCATCTCCGTGAGAAACGACTATATTTTCAAAGATGTTTAAAAGAGCTTCAAAACGAAAAAACATGCATCGCTCTTGAAAAAAAATTTGTTCCATTGCCCTCAAGTGCTCAAGATCAACTCAAGCTCTTCTCCTTTCTAGATTTTTAAGCTTCTCAAAGAAGAAGAATCTATTTCAAAATTTGTAATCTTCTCTTCTTCTTCTTCCTTATTGTGAGCTATTTCTTTTGAGAGTGAGCTATAAATCTTGTAAGGTTTCTCCACATTCAGCGTAGTTCTAAGAAGGAGAGGTTCCATAGTGGAAAGGTGATTGTAGTGTAGATCATTGGACTAGTCACTTCTTTAAGGGGATGAATACCAAATAAATTCAAGGAGTTAACGTTGCTTCAAAGTTTCCGCTGTGCAAACCAAGAAGATCAAGAAATTAAAGCGAAGTATTCACCCCCCTTAGCTCAATCAGTCACAACAAGTGGTATCAGAGCTTGATTTCTTTTGAGGACTCACATCAAAGGAAGCATAAGTTTTAGAACTACAAGATGTCATTGAAAGGGGGACACAACATTTCTCGACCACCATTCTTCGAAGGCAACAATTTTTCTTATTAGAAGAGTCGCATGAAGCATTATCTCATGACCGAAATTGGCATATGGTTCTCAATCACGGAAGGTTTCACGACACTAATGGAGGATGGGAAGATTCTTGAATCGCCAAAATGGATGGGTGAACAAAAATTGAAGGCTCAAGCTAATGTCAAGGCAATTGTAACTCTTCAATGTGGTTTGAGTTCAGAGAAACTTAACAAGATTGGACCATTCAAGAGTGCTAAAAATTTATGGGACAAGCTCATTGAGCTTAATGAAGGCACCAAGGATTCAAAAATTGCTAAGAGAGATATTTTCATAAACTAACTGCAAAATTTCACAATGAAGGATAGAGAAACGGTAAGTTCATTACATGGGAGATTCAAGGAACTCCTAAATGGTCTCCATTCAATGGGAGAAAGTGTGAAGAACTAAGATATCATAAGGTGTGTAGGGTTGTAAATGAACCAAGCGTTCGTGAACAAACTTGGTGTTCAGCTTGGTAAGTGCTTGTTTATGTTCGTTCAATATGCACAAGATTAATTAAACAAACAAGCTTGAACAGCTCGTTAAGCTAAACAAACAAGTTTGAACACATATGTGTTCAACTTGTTTACGTTCGTGAACAACGTTCATGAACAATGTTTATGAATCATATTCATTATTAAAATTATTTTCAATATACTAAATAAATAATAAAATAAAATAAATAAATTTAAATTATCAAGCTCAATAACCAATTAAACAACTAAAAGTTTTAAACAATTAAACAAGCTTGAATTGAGAGCTTGATAAAATCTAAACAAACCAAGCTCGAACCATGCTCAAGCCAAGCTTGAATTGAAAGCTCGATGGGGTGTCACTATCTGGGGTTAACGTTTCCGTCATGCACTTTCCACCTGTGTACCTGCATTTATCTCCCTCCATATCCGTGGGACCGGATCTAGGGGGGCCGCTGATGTGGCAGTTCCACATTTTTTTGAATTGAAAGCTTGATAACATCTAAACGAACTAAGCTCAAGCCAAGCTTCAAACAAGCTCAAGCTCATCAAAAAAAAAAAAAAAAATCAAGCCAAGTTTGAACACTCATTTCAAAAGCTTTGTTCATTTTAAGCTCGGCTCGGCTCGGCTCGATTACCTTATCAAATAAGTTTGAACATCCCAAAGCTCAGCTCGGCTCTGCTCGTTTACAGCCCTATGCAAACCTAATATCAGCTACCCATAAATTTCACTTTTGCTTACATTACTTGCCAAATAATTAGGTTAAAAATAAAAAGTACGCCATTATGCAAATCATAAAAGAATTTTTCTTTTTCAAAATTAAAACTAAAAAACACAGACGACCCACACACTATTTTAACGATAGGCGTAAGAACGTGAAAATTTTAACTATTTCACTTCACAAATCATTATTACATGAAAATATTTTTACTATCAAAATTATTTTTAACATCTTGATCGCTGGATAAATTAGGTGAAAGTGTGATTTACGAATGAAATCAAAAAAAAATATATTTAAAAGGAATCAGTAAGCCACATATCAGAGCTGGCTCATGACGTCACCATTAATAGAAGAGTGTGAAAATCTATAACTTAGAGAGATTTTTAAGTTCGGATAAGATGATCATACCTATCTCACATGAGAGATACTTAGAATAGATTTAGGATATTTTATAAAACACGAGGGACATAAATATTTTTTAAAAAAAAACTTTAGGAGCATTATGAGAATTCAGTTAAAAATTAGAGATATTGTAATGAATTATTCCGACTAATTTCAGCTATTCGCAAATTTCACTTTTGCCTTACATTACTTGCCATCAACAATAAATAACAAAAAAAAGGTAAAAATAAAAAGTAGCCACTATGCAAATCATAAAAGAAATCCTTTTTCTTTTTCAAAAACAAAATAAAAAAAAAAGACGGCCCCACAATATTTTTAAGATAGGTAAAATGCAACTATTTCACTTTAATTAAAATCACTATACACAAATTACTGTTATATGAAAATACGCAAGTCCCTATTACATGAAAATGTTTTTAACATCAAAATTATTTAAATTCCTGAAAATTATTATAAAATAATAATAACAATTACTTATTAGTAACTTTTATATGTTGTAACAACTAAACATAACTACTACAATAGTATTGAAAATAAAGAATTACATTATAATAGCTATTTGATAATTGTTATTGTAACAACTACTATTATAGTAATTATTCCGTAACTATTAGATATTGAAACAATTACCGATAGTTACTATAACATCTTCAATTAAAAGATATAATGAGAATAAAACATCTGGTTTTTTTTTAAAAAAAATGAGCATTTTTTTTATAATTTATATAATTTAGAAGACCCTTTAAATTTTTACCCTTTCATTTTTGCCCCAAAAATAACCACCTGATTTAAATTTTTAAGGTTTTATTTATTTAACATAAAGTGTTTCCTTTAAATATTTTAAGGTTCTTTTTATTAGCCCCTAAAGTCACTGCAGTACCAATTATTCCTATCACTGTAATGGAACATTTTACTAGTAATTTTACAGCTTAAAGAAATGCATTTACTGGATATTGCATCTAATGAAATTTAATTCTCACACAGGAATGCTGAAACTAATCCAAAACATACAAAAAAATGAGTGATTTATTTGCACAACCAAATAAGCTAGTGCAGGAAAGGTTTATCATCACTTCACCACAACAGCAACAACAAGAAGCTGTAAGTTCTAACTATTTAGAGTTACCTATATGAATAATTTTCCAACAATGCACAATGCAAGACTATGAATTATTATAAATAGAGTTTCCGTTGATCACTATACAAGTAGTAGCTTCATTTCTCATGGATTCAAATACTTAAGCAAGGGATAAACTCTTTCATCACAATAGTAAAATCACTTTCGTTGAAGCTCAATGAAGGAGATTGCAATGTGAATTCTAAGCTCCTTCAACTTTCAAAAGTATTAAACGATTGATGTTACAACTAATTTGAAAGAAAATGGGTTCTCTATAACCTTACAGATCGGTATTGTAGCCCAGCATACATCTGACTCTGCTTGCAAAAAGGGGAGAAAATTGCCTTGATAATTCTAACAGACAAATATCTTCTTATTACGGATTCAACAAATCCTTTTTAACTCAATCAAGTTGCAAAATGTAACTCAGAAAGACTAACATTCTCATACTACAATAACAATGGCATGTATAATATAGAATATGATCTCGGCAGATGGGTATTGTTTCCAGGCTCTAATCCAACTCAGTTTGTCAAAGGGGAAAAAATTGCCTTAGATGATTCTAAAAGAATATCTTCTAATTGGAAGGAGTTCAACTGATAAAGTCCTAAAACAAATCCTTTTAAACTCAATCAGATTGCAAAATGGAACTCCGAAAACCTAACATCCTCATGCCTAAAGGAACAGTTACATTCATAATACAGAATATGAATAGGGCAAGTAAACCATATGAAAACTACAACAAAATTGGTTCAATATCATTGCTTATCCAGTCATAAAAATCAAACCTATGTAAATCATGCATTCATTAGCAGTTTTGGATTATTCCCTTTGAACTCAGCTACAACTCACAAGACTTCAAGAAGTTTGGGGAGTATAGCTTGGTAAGGTTGCACAAACTTCTGCAAAAACTTTGGACCAGATAATGAGAAAACTCCATGTAGCTTGTTTGTTGACGTCCATAACCCTTCAGATTTCAATATCTCCATAACACGAAATCGAGGAATTAACCTCTTTTCCAAACTTAGCTCTAAAGGCACCGGGCAGTGAGCAATGTCTGAAGGTGAAATTCCAACATCATTGACCAAAAACTCCATCTTTCTCTGCAATGACTCTATGGAAAGTAGTAAAAAGCGTGGGTGTTTCTTGATTGCAGTAATGAAATCCGAGTTTGACCAACCAAAATTTTTCATGAGCTTCAGTTGAGCCTCAAATTTTTCCCTGCTTACCCCTTGCAGCACAAAAAGGATCCAGAGGAACATTCCAGATCCACGGGGAACTCCAAGCCCCACAGTTCTATCTACCAGAGCCCGGAGGGCATCTGGGTTCTGCACGATGAAGCCAGGGAGCCTTTTAAGGACAAGAGAAACCCGGTCTTCAGGAATACCACATTCATCCCGTAAGAAGTTCAAGTTAGGGCGTACCACTTTCTCAATGCTGGCACTCATAAACCTATTACAGCCCCGGAGATTCCTGAGGAGGATCTCCCTCGATCCAAATAAACTTTCCCAAACCTTCAATTTGGGAAGAAGCCCGTTCTGGACGTCGAGAGAAAGAATGATGGGTTGCCGCATAACGGCATTGACGATGTGGGACTCAGATAACCCCATATCGCGCAAAATTTTGAACTTTGGAGCGAGTCTGTTCTCCACATCCCCGTAGAGCAATCCTGGCCTCCAAGATATTATCTTTCTGATATTAGCGCCATCAAGGCCCTGAGATCTGAAGAATCCAAGAGCAGCATCGAGCTTCTATGTGGACTGAAGGCGGGGGAGCGACTTTGAGGCCTTGGAAGCGTCGTCGGCGGAGAACCCGCATGTATTCACGAGGTACTCGACCAGGAAATGGGGATCTGGAGAAGCGGTAGCGCCTGAGGAGGAGACGGATGTGCCGGTGGAGAAGAAGACGCAACGGAGTTGCGTCGACGGAGG
>JBBMJZ010000173.1:0-12202 GCA_037833815.1 Zingiber zerumbet | reverse complement strand
ATATCTTTTCCTTTTTTAAAAGATTATTTTTGATATTGCTTATTTTTTAAATATTTATGTTAAATATTTTATTTTTTTAATTAATATATTTTATATTTAAAAAATACCGAAACTATCGTTCCGGTCCAGGACCGAAACATCGACACGGGTCGAAATTTTAAACCTTGCATCGTGCACACTTATAGTGGTTAGACTGTTGGTATTATTCATGGGGTAGCTCAGAGTTGTTGGATTCAGGGCTTCATATATTGCATTTTGCTGATGATACTCTCCTATTTTCTTATGCGGATCCCTTAGTGGTTTTACATCTTTTCATTCTGGTGGAAGCATTTTCAATATTTAGTGGGTTCAAAAATCAGTCTTTAGAAATCTACAATGACATACATTGTGTGGTAAGGTGGTCCGAGAAGACATTCTAGCAGAGACCTTTTGGTGCCTTTTGCAGCATCTGCATATTACTTATTTAGGATTTAGCTTTGTGCGTCAAGCCTATTCGAGTTTATTGGAAGGGGATTATGTCTCGGTGACCTGAAGGCCTGCTCTCTGACAGGTTTTATCCCTCCATTGGAGGTAGAGTTACCATTGAAAGTAGTGTTCTTACATTACTTATTGTCTAGCTGTGTGGTTTATGTTCTTCCAGTTTGAATCGGATGCAGGCCAGATGCTATTTGGCTCGGGTTTTTCTGGCATCTTCAGCATGCTTCAGCTTCTCCAGTTAGGAACCTTGCATTTTGGAGTTTAGTTTACCAGCATAAATTGGTTGGCTGATTGAGTGTTCTTAGCATTCATGAACACAATCAGGTCAGCAAGTGGTGCTGGCAAATTTTTTCTGTGATCAATTTATCTGGAGGTGTGTAGTTTATAATGCTTATTTTGCTACTTGAAGTTGGGTGGTGTGTAGTTTCCTGAGGTCTTTTTCTATGCCATTGGCATTGGTGTTTTGGGCCTTAGATCAGTGTACCTCTACTTTTGGCACAGTCGCTTGTCCAGAGGGTTGGTGCCTAAATGGATTTTTTCCTCACTTTATTTATTATGTTCGGAACAATAGGTGAAGATTTTTCAGCTGGATTTCTCGTCCACTTCGACAGGCTATCTTTCAGGTGGCCTGGACCATGCTTGGAGATGGTGGAGTTCTTGGAGCTGGTCCAAGAGATATTGACTGAACCTTTTAGTGATGTTGTGTAGAGGTGGAGTGTTGATGGGATTTTATCGATGAAGTCAGCATATGGATCATTTACTGATTGGTGGTTATGGTTGGGCTTGGCATAGTTTTATGCGGAGCTCATATTCTCACTTGGCTGATTGTGTGCAACAAGTTGAAACATGAGGGCCAATCTTAGAAGAAAGTGTCTGATCATCTCAGATTGCTCATGTGACGGCCTGAATCTTTCATGGTTGCACAGGGCTGGTTGTATTCAATTTTGCTATCGTAATGTACTTCTGCTTTTCAGTCTAGATGATTGATCTCACTCATATATTGCGGTCAAAGGACATACTTTTACTTTGGAAGGTGCAAGTGCCATTAAGGATAAGGTTGTATTCCTGGAAGCTCTCGAAAGGCTTGCTATCTAACTGGGAGGCATCTCTAGCATGTTTTTAATCCCTGGAAGCTCTCTGAATGCTCGATGCTCTTATCTATTACTAATCATAGTTGTCATTAAGATTCCTTAATGCTTGTACTGATGCTTTTGCTAATAAAATTGAGTGGCACTCAGTCACTTTCAATCACTTTTCAAGATAAAAGGGTTCCTTATTGTCCAAAAAAGTTTCTTGGTATAATTTTATGAGTAGGAGTCAGTGGAGCTTCAAATGTCTGTCTGTTGCGATGTTGCCTAATATTTCTTATTTGCAGTGCTGTTGTGTTGTATCTTTATCGTCTTATTAATATGCCAGAAAAATATTCTTCTCTTCTGTTTTACTTTTCATACTTTTCGTGAGTTTGGTTTTATGACCCTTGTTCTATGTTACTCAGGAAATTGATCAGCCAGCATTAATCCCACATATAGCTGAAGCTAACTCTATCAAATATCCATATGAGGTTCTCTTTAGGAGTTTGCACAAGCTTTTGATGGACACTGCCACTTCAGAGTATCTTTGCATTAATTTTCTTCAGAATATCTATCACGTGGAGAGAATTCCAAAATTTTTACCAGTATAAGCAGTATAAGTTTTTTTCTTATTTAAATTTCAGGTACCTTTTCTGTGATGATTTTTTTGCAGAAGAATCTATATTCCATGAAATTTTTGCAGGTATTCCATTGATACTCTCGTGTCATTAGAAAATGTCCCCTTTTCACAAAAAACAAGGAAAAAGAAAATGCCATCTCTTTCTCTCTACATTTGTTTCCTAATTGTTTTGATTCCTTTTCTTTTGTATTTAGTTGTTGTCGTGTTGCTTTCATAATTGAATATAGTATCACATTTGAATCAGTAAGGGTGAATGAGAGTCTTGGCGCAACGGTAAAGTTGTTGCCATGTGACCTAGAGGTTACGAGTTCGAGTCTCAGAAACAGCTTCTTGCAAAGTAGGATAAGACTGCGTACAATAAACCCTTCCTCGGGACTCTGCATTGGCGGGAGCTTCGTGTAAGGGTGTGAAACTTTGTAATTGAAATAAGCAATGAACTAAATAATCCTTCAAATGGTTCTTATTGTTAATGGTCTTTTCATTAGTTCACAGTTGATGGTCTATTATTTTCACATGGTACCAGAGTCACCAAGTCTCTTCTTCATTCTCACTACTATACATAATCTTGGATTTTTAACTAAGTATTGACCATGCAAGTTATTTCTTGTCTCCAGCATAGACCATTATGTTATCTACTTCCAACGTCTCCCATAGGAATCATCAATAATTACGAACATAATTATAAATAATTAGGATCATGATTTAAAATCTTGTGTCGTACCGCTTGATACGAGTGAAACATTTTGTTCCACTCAACTAGCATCGACACAGCTCCGTTGCCTTGAGGCCACCACAACTGTTGCGTAGGAGTTGTGCATTCCTCGTGGCTGTCGCGTAGGAGTTGCACAAGCCTTGCAACAGCAGCAGGGTCGTCGCGTGGATCTCGCGGTCATTGTGGATGCCTTGTGCTCGCCTTGCGGTTGTTGGCTGCACTGAACATGTCACAGGCGAAGGTTTAACTTAGGATTTAATTAAATAACTTAGGTTAATAATTTTAATCAACTCTTAGTTATAATTGGGATAATTTAAATAGACTTAATTAAATCTAATAAAATTATTCTATTAATTTAATATATATATATTATTTTTAAAATATTTAGATTATTTTTTTTTATTTTTATTTAATATATTTTATATTTAAAAAATACCGAAACTATATCGGCACAGTACCAAAATCGCATCATTCCGGTCAAGGACAGAAACCTTGGCACGGATCACGATTTTAAACCATGGACCATGGTTAGGATTATAATTTTATTAGATAACATGTATGAAAACCTTTGAGCCACTTTTGATGAAGGCCGGCAATACACCTAAGACCTTAAAAATAACTTTTAATGCCCATATCAACTAGCTTAGTTGGCACCTTCAGGTAATATTATAGTTGTAAATATATATTAAAAAAAATCATGGATGGTAATGTAAGATGACAATGATGTAGTATTTTACAGAGGTATATAGACTACCTTCTACCTAGGGTGGATGAACCTTGGTAAGTTGCTCCAATTTAATATGGTAGCAGAGTAATTGATCTTTGGTCACTTATCTCTTGATCATCTCTCAGATTCCATCTTCAAAAATTGTGATTTCTTCTTTCCTAGTATCAATATTTTATCCTGGCATGAAGACCTAGGTAGGAAATGTATTGGATAGATACAACCGACTAAATTGGAATCCTTGATAAAAAAGTTTAAATAATGAAAAAGACTAATAATTTGATATGAAAGACGGCATATGATGTTTCATAATATCATGAAAGGACATAATAAAACAATATACTTATTGAATAAGTAGAATTAATTAATTAGTTTATATTATCACTATTGGAGCAGAAGGTGATATCACTCACCCCAAGTGGCCAGTTTTGCCGACCCTATGACAAGATATAGACAGATAAATCATGGAGGGTTTTTCCCTAGCGCTGCGACCCTTTGCATGAGAGAGGTCAGACATCCAACGAGGTATTTTGCACCTACTGGAAATTGACTCCAAGACATATTGGAGCAAACGCCCATGCACGTACTAACTGTGCCAATCAGTGAGGCTAGTTTATATCATCGTTGATTTCATATCATAGATATTATTAGTTTAATAGTATTAGATTATTTTTGTTATTGTTTAATGAACGACAATTGACCAAAGGGTGTACTTAAGGTTATATAATTCCCAAAAGGCACACCTAAGTCTCAGAATTCCCAATGGACACACTTGTTTCTGATTATACTCTTTCCCTCTTTCAACATTAAAGAAAAAAATTGATTTTCTTATTTAAATCGAACCGAACCAAATGAATAAAAATTAATTATTTCATTAAGTAGTTTTATATAGAAGTCATTGATGACCTAAAAAGCTTAATTTATGTCATTAAATTCATGATTATCTCCTAAATTTATCCATATTTTTTTAAAATTTTAGAATTTTAATAAAAATTAAAAAGTTTTAAAAATATAAAAAAGAAGGTTAATAAAAATTATAAAACTAAAGGAACGTCAATAAAAGTAATTTATATATATATATATATTTAAATAGTTAATTAAAGAGAAACAAATGAAACAATATTAAAAAGGGAAATCAAAAATTAAAAATAAATAAATTACCTTGGTGTTGTTTTGATTAAATCATAACTGTGCTGATTTCGTCAAAACATCACCACCTTGGTGCTGATTTCTTACAACTAGCACCACCTTGGTGCTGAAACTTTAAAAACCTTTTGAATAGGGAATGTCTTTAAGATGATAACTCAAGCTCTTTTTGGACTCTAAGGCATTGCAGAAACCTATCAAACTTGTAATGAGTCTAATTAGACCTTGCTAGGTGCATTAATGAGCTTTGAGTGCATTAATGAGCTTTGACTGAAACCCATTGATGGACATAAGGGATTTGGATTTTTGAAAAATTGATATGTATTGGAAGAAGGTTGTGTAGGGAAGATATTTATGGTGTCATATCATGGTTTTGAGACCCCTACAAGAACTTAAGGGTTTGTGTCAGTTGCCTCAAAGTTTGAAACTTTAAAAACCTTTTGAACACTGTTGGGAATGCCTTCATGTTGATAACTCAAGGCATATTTGGGCTTTTGAGGCACTGCAGAAACTACTGTACTTGAAATAGTTCTAAGTAGACCTTGTTAGGTCTATCAATGGCTTTTGTCCGAAACTTATTGATGAATCTAGGAAACCTATTGATGAATCTTAGAGGATTTGGATTTCTAAAAAATTGACATGTACCGGAAGAGAGTAGTGTAGGGATGGTATTTATGGTGTGGAGTCTGGTTTCGAGACCATTACGAGAAGTTATGAGTATGTGTCAATTGCCTCAAAATCTTAAACTTTAAAAACTTTTTGAGCACAGTTGAAAATGCCTTTAAGATGATAACTCACGACACATTTGGACTCCGGAGCACTGCATAAATCTACTGGACTTGGAATGACTTCAATCACATCTTGCTAGGTCTATCAATGAGTTTTGATCGAAACTAATTGATAGATCTAAAGGATTTGGATTTCTAAAAAAATTGACATGTAGGTAGTATAGAGAAGATATTTAGGGTGTCGAATCATGGTTCTGCGACCCCTACAAGAATGGGTTCGTGCCAATTCTATTGATTCAAACCCATGACTTACGGGTTCCTTTAATATCACAAAGGGGTGATGCTGATTTCAAAGGATCAACAACACTAAGGTTTTGTATTCGAAGAATAACACCACAGTATACTATTGATATCACAAAATGGTGATGCTATTTTACAATGATCAGCACTACTGTGGTGCTGTTATTCGAAGAACAAAATCATAGTGTTCTATTGGGTGCTGCTGGTTTCCAAGGATGATCACCATTGTGGTGTTGTTATTCGAAGACTAGCACCACTATGTTCTGATGATATCACAAAAGCGTGGTGCTCAAAAGGTTTTTAAATTTTTAGACTTTGAGGTAACTTGCACGGACTCTTCTAGTAGGGGTCTCAAAACTAGGATTCCACACCATAAATACCTAACCTACACTACCCTCTTACAGAAAATCCAGACATCCAAATTCTCTAGGTCCATCAATGAATTTCAGTCAAAACCCATTGATGGACCTAGCAGACTCTCATTTGACCCATTCCAAGTCCGGTAGGGTGCCCCAGAGTCCAAATGTGCCCTAAGCTTGTGGGCATTTCCAATAATGCTCAAAAGGTTTTTAAAGTTTTTGACTTTGAGGCAATTAACCCATAACTTCTTGTTGAGGTCTTAGAACTAGAATACCACACCATAAATACCTACCCCTTTCAGTACATGTTAATTTTTCAGAAATGCAAATCCCCTACGTCCATCGAGTTTCTGTCAAAATCCATTAAAGAACTAGCAAGGTTTGATTGGACCCATTCTAAGTCTGGTAGATTTCTGCAATGCCTCAGAGTCTAAATATGCCTAAAATTATCAGCATGAAGGCATTCCTAGTAGTGCTCAAAAGATTTTAAAGTTTCAGACCTTAGTTTTGATATTCGAATAACAACCGTAGTGGTGCTGATCCTTGGAAACCAAATACCAATCAACATTTCACATTGGTTCTAATATTGGAATAACAACACCATATAAGCGTTGATCCTTAGAAATTGGCACCATCGTTTGTGAGATCAATAGATTCTATTGGTTCTGATATTCGAATAATACCACAATGGTGCTTATCCCCGAAAACAGCACTAAGGTGGTGATATTTTGACAAAATCAGTATCAAGGTGGTGATGATTTAATCAAAACAACGCCAAAGTAATTTTTTAATTATTTAATTATTAAAATTTGGTCCTCGCTTTTTTAATTTTGTTTTACTTTTCTCTTGTAATTAGCTATTTAAAAAAGATTATATATATAATTTTATAATTTTTTATTAACCTTCTTTTGTGTATTTTTTTATTAAAATTCTAAATTTTTAAAAAAATATGGATAAATTTAGGAGATGTTCATGAATTTAATGTTTTTTTTTTCCAAAAAAATGAGTTTTTTAGGTCATCAATGACTTTTGTATGAAACTCCTTGATGAAATAATTTAATTTAATTTAATTTTTTGATTTTGAAGGGGAGCTTTGGCGCAACGGTAAAGTTGTTGCTTTGTGACAAAAAAGTCACGGGTTCGAATCCTGGAAACAACCTCTTGTAAAAAGCAGGGTAAGATTGCGTACAATGGATCCTTCTCCGGGACCCCGCATAGCGGGAGCTTCGTGTACCGGGCTGCCCTTTTAATTTTTTGATTGTGTTTGGTCGGTTCGGTTTAAATAAAGTCAATTTTTTTTATTTTAATGCTGAAAGACAGAAGGAGTATAATCAGAAACAAGTGCGTCCTTTGAGTATTTTGAAACTTAGGTGCTTCTTTTGGGAATTACGTAACTTTAAGTGCGCCCTTTGGTCAATTGCAGTTTAATAAAATGATTTTCTAGAAATTATAAAAGAATATTATATGATTAGGCTAAATGCAACCTTTAGATTATGGATAGATAGTATATCATATTTTATTAATATAGAATCAGTAACTAAAAATGTATTGATATTACAATCATATATACTGATGTACATTTTATTAAACAATATTGGATGTTAATGTATTATTGGCTAAAATAGATTATTGTTTAAAATTTAATTGAGAAGGGAGTTTTGGGACAGTTTTGATCTCAAGAACTAATATATTCTTTTTCAGTCAATAGTACCATCTCTTAATTAACACTAGATGAAGAAGAGATGGATAAGACACTTTGTCTACTTAGTGTTATATTACATGCATTAATAAGGTGAGTCTTTTGATGGATGAAAAGAAGAGATGGATGATGTGATTGGTCTACTTAATGGTAGATCGCATGAACTGACAAGGTTATTCTATTGATTTTACATGAAATCTTAGGCAGTGTGGAGGTGAGAGATTTGAGCTACAATTCCTGATAGCAGCAAAGGAAATATATTTATCTCTTGTATATTTTTGATAGTATTTAAGCTAAGATTGAGTAAAGAGTTGGATAGGTTTGTTAGTTTAACAAACTCAAATGAATTTGACAATTCCAATGTTTTCTATCCTTTTATGTCACGATTTGATGAGCTTTCAATTAGTTTCATTTTGTTTTTAATGGTGGTAGATTATTTCTAGGCAATTTCTTTGAATCTTGACTTTCTTTAAACTCCTCAATTAATCCTTATGAGATGATTGAGTTATCGGAAGATTGGATCATCCTTTGTCGATACCAATCCAACACGGGTGATCCATATTTAGTATTGCCTGATTTTGACTCCCATGATTAACAATTTCATTCAGTTCTCAAAACAAAGTTCTTGCTTTATGGAAAATACTTAAGAGAGTTTATATGTGATTTGATTGAGCACATTAGTATCCGTATTGCTTGATTAGAATAATATCAAATGAAATAAAATTTCTTTTTCTCCAGGGCCATTTCAGGTCATTGATGAACATTTCAACACAGTGCTTCCGAATTACTATGATGCCATTGGGTTGATGCTTATGATTCGCATCATACACCAACACCAGGTACTTTCGTAGAATAAATTAATAAAATAGTAAAGTCCTCCATGGGATATTTTGTTATTTTATTCATATATAGTTATAAACAGTAGGACAAGCATGGATCATGATAATGAATGTGTTGATATACTATAAAAAGTTAACCTTGGTACTTGCTCAAATCTTTTACTTTTCCTCATTTCCTTCAACTTGGTGTCAATGTAGGTTTCCATTATCCCAGCCCATCCTGTCACCCCTCCTCTTTCTTTGTTCATCTGGAACACCCTCCCACCCTTACCTCATGAGCATTATGCTCCCTTGTTTACGCAATGTATCCTTTGTTGGTGTTTCTCCCTGCTGAACAGTCACTTTATAGGATGCCAGTCGCAACATTGAACTTGAAGGCCCACTACAGTCGGATTCTCTCTTGTCTGGACTACTTTTTGACTTCTCCTATATGATATCTGATCATGATTCCTGTAACTTGAAATCAACCCATGACATCCAACTGTGATTTTGTTCCATGCAACATCGTCATGTTTTTTTTCCATGCCTACACACTGTCTTGATGATTTTCTTACATGCAAAAGCTCATAGATGTGCAAAAATCAAACAAAAAAAATTCACTTCATTCCTCTTCCTCCCCACCTCTTTCAACACCTCCCTTCTAAACCAACAGCTTTGATTTCTTTACAAAACCATTTATTCTAACTTTATTTTCCTACTTTGAGTTTCATGTTGGGCTTGACTAATTATCATCATCATCATCAAGTTTTGTCTCCCAACTATGTAGTTGGTTACATGAATCTTATCCCTACAACTTGCTGAACAGTCATATTAGTCCCATTTGAGATGTTTATTATATTATTTTCATGATGCTACACTATATAAAACTCTCCTTGGCATTTTACATGCTTGAATAATATTTTTTTTTTTCGCTTCTCCAAGTTGTCATGGTTGAGATGCCTTACTTAAGAATGGGTTTGGCCATCCATCTACATGCGTAGGAAGGATGCAATCTATGATTAGCAATCTTTGTTTTACAATATTTATTCACTTCGTTAAGAGGAGACTAAGTGCTTCTCCCATTAACTGAAAACCTTTTGCTGCATATGTAAATACTAGAAGTAATCAGAATATTTCTACACTAACTGTTATATAGTGGCATATTCAACAGCCCTCTGTTGCATGTCTGTCTTCCTTCTAGCATATTGATATCTAAGAATATATAACATTGACATGGAAATTCCACCTAATCCTTGACTGTTATTGCAGTTGATTATGTTTAGACGCCGAATTCCATGCCTGGACTCATTCTTAGACAAGGTACTGTTGCAATACCTTTTACAGTTGTAGGGTTCATTTGTCCCCTTTTGTGTAAATATATCTTCATTAATGTTATTTATTTTGGTCATTTTTCGATGGTTCTTGACAATCTTTATCTAGGTGAAGGGCTACCTTCACTTACTTACATGGAAGACTAATTATGAAGACGAAAAGTGTTAACCTGGGACTTTGATGTACTAATATTGGCATTGGAGATTGTGATATAAGATATGCATGCTTTCTCTCTCTAATGGGAAGATAATTGCCAGTTTCAAGTTGTAGTTGTCATGACCCGGAGACTTCATCCCTATTTGGGAGATAGCCTCCTTGCTCGGACAATACTCATCTTTGTATCAAAATCATAAATAATACCCGAGAAAGATACACTAGACTATACGAATATACACATTATTAAATTAAGAAATGCAAACATAGGACTCTATTATGCTCATGACCCGACTAACAAACTGACCACATGCAGATAATGAAATGGAAAAATACTAAAATAACCAAATGCATAAACAACCCAAGCTATGTAGTACAAAATGAATTTGATGGACTCTGTAGAAACCATCTCCATAACTATCGCTGAGCATCTCTAGACAACCTTTCAAGTTTATTTACCAAACCTCAAAAATCGCCTAAGTATGCGAATTTGGAGGCGAGCATAAAGTGTAAAGTGGAGAAACGAAAGATGTGCATGAAAATGTAATCAAAGAGGTCAACAACATAAGAGATAATTTATATCTATCTATATATATATCTATAAATTTAGCATTTAATTATACCTCTTTCCCATCGGTTGTCTTTTCTTAACTACTTTCATCCGTTCTACTTTATTTCATACTTTCAACATTTTATATATTATAGTATTCTCTTTATCCCACACTCAACGACATTTATTAGGAAGGTGAGCAACAAGTAATACATCCATCTGATACAAACACATCACATTTAAATATATAGGTGAGCGACCCATAACCCAGACAAGGATGTATCGTATATGAGAGTGAATGACTCGCAATCCACTTATAACGAAATGGATCGTATGTATGCACCTATACATACATAGATTGGGTGAACGACCTGCAATCCACTCGAAGAGATGTATTGTATATAGATGGGGTGGACGACCCACAATTCATATGAAACTATACTTGTGTATGCACATATACAAACACATATATAGAGTGAATGACCTGCAATCTATCTGAAAATTGTCTCACATAAAAATAGGGTGAATGGCTTGCAATCCACCCCGTGAGGAAAATCATCGCAATGTTGCTGAAGCCCATGAAATAAATGTGACACTTGCTTCTTTATTAATTTACTTAAGAAATTGCATACTCCTTACGAGCCGAAACTCTCTCGTATTACTCGATTTTAGGTAAACTATTTCAACAGAATTATTCCCGTTGTTTACCCTCTTAAAATTCTCATAAGGGTTTGTATTCTCTTTAAGGGAACTATCCTAAGTTCTCCTATAGTATCCTTCAATTATTTACTAACTCCATGTGCTAAAAATAATTATGACAATAATCAACATAATATAGTATAACTTTGCTTAAGTTCTTAATTTGTAATATAACGTCACGGTAAACATATGTGCAATTGAAGAAATATCACATCATACACAAAAGTTTTGGGAGAGAAACACAATAGCCATTTGAGGGTTGAGACATTAATGGTTGGCAAAGTTCAATTAACTTAGACATGCTACAAAGCCTACTGCCATTGAAATAAGGAAAAATACAAAATAAAGGCCAACAACTAAGAACGTGATATTAGAGAAAATCCAACCTGATATAGAAAATATTACATATTGGAAAGATTTGGTAGGAAGTGCTATGGAGTAGCTCATTCTTGTCATGTATATTGAAGGAATAACGTGAGGTTGTAATTTATAGGATCCAGGTTGCAAATTCAGCAAACAATAAAAAATAATTATGTATATGTATGATCTCTGAGGTAGGTTTAATCATGCACAAGATCATTAGGGGAAACAAACAAGAAAACTCCACCTAACCGAAGGCTCCTTGCCAAGGAGCACCAACAATGCACCAACCATGACACTAGCTCCCTACAACGAGTGGCAGCGGAGCAACGATGTCAACGAGCAGCGGTGATGACAATTGTTGTAATAAAGAGATTTTTGGAATTCAATGATTTCAGGAGAAATACATATGTTTATATAACCACACAACCCTAA
>JBBMJZ010000151.1:0-12203 GCA_037833815.1 Zingiber zerumbet | reverse complement strand
CTTGAGGAAATAGAGAAAGTCCTAGATAGGTTTATTATTGGACCTAAAGGACTTGACATGTGTTTGGGTGGTCAAAGATCTAAAAATATTAAATTAGGTTCCTCCAAGGCCAATAAGAAATCATATGCTAGAGTGACAAATGATAATGGCAAGGGAGAGCCATCTAAGACCAATAAGAAGGAATATGCTAGGGTAGCATATAATTATGATAAGGATAAGATGTCTAAGATTAAGGACAAGAAGAAATTAACTAAATGCAAGGTGTCTAAGGTTAATAAAGTTAAGTTGTAGGTCAAGTGTCACCCTAGGTGCATTGAAGTGACCTAACCATAGTGGATGAGTCACCTAGGGAGGTGACTAAGGTTAAGAGCCCTAAGGTTAGGAGCTCAAAGAGTTTTTGGGATATATGGTAAATGAATCTCAAGCAGATCATGCTTGGGACTTAAGATGGGTCATTAAATATGCCAAAGTGATTTGGAGATGAATTTAAGTATCAAATCTAAGAAATTGACACAATTAGGTTGAGTTTCATGCATGAAAATATGGCATTGCGGTCCTATTATATGAAAATTAGTTTTTTATGTATAGCTTCCATATAAACTAATACTAGAGATACATTATAGTTTAGTATAGGAAGATACATCAAGAGGAAGTCAAAACTAGGACTTTAAGTCAAGGTTCAATTGAACCACTTAGATAGTTTCGAGTTTTGTGTCAATCTTGAGATCCGTGATAAATATATTTTTGTATATATTTTTGCCAAATATATATGGATAAAATAGATCTCTTCATAAAATTTAGAATTTTTTGGAGGTCTGTGAAATTTTTTGCGTATTTCTGAAAGTGAGTTAGAAATGCTGATTTTTGCCAATAGAGTACCAGTCGACTATTAACAGTAATTTTGAACACATAATGTCTCTATAAGCTCATTTTGATGATGACAGTCGACTGAGACTTATGGCAGTCGACTGATACGGTCTGAAAATATTTTTTAGCATTAAAAAATGACCAAAAGAGTGGTGAACATGTATGTAATTTTATGAGAGATTAATGTATGATGTTTATGGTCATTAGAGGTCAAAGAGTCCAATAATTGAGATATTGTTGGAGCTCTTTTTGATGTATGACAAAGGGGGAGAAGTTTAGGTTTAAGTGGGAAACTTACACACCTTTGCAAGAAATCCTAGCTCAAGGGGGAGCTTAGGTGAAGGGAGAGTGATTGTTCATTTATTGGAAGAGGAGGAGAAGTTTACCTTTGTAGGAAATCCTAGTTCAAAGGGGGAGCTTAGGTAAAGGGGGAGTTTAGGGTTAGCTTCCATGACATATGCATGAGTAGATATGCATGTTGATTTGCATTGTTATTGCATTTATGTTTTCTTAACTTAAACGGGTTGCCAAACATTAAAAAAGGGGAGATTGTTGGAGTAATATGGGTACCCTAGGTTTCGATGTTTGGGTAAAGGTTTAAATTAGGTTTATTGTTGTATTTGATATATATTGTGAGTGTGCAGGATACAGGTACAACAAGGAGAGTTCAAGTGTGATCTTGGCAAAAGAGGAAATTCCAAGGGTGAGTCTTGGCAGTGTAAGTCCAAGCATGTAGTCTTGGCAACGTAAATCCAAGTGTGACTTGGCAATTGATGAAGTCCCGGAGGCATGACCTCTTGGCAAAGGAAGATCCGACAATAATGACAAGACCGATGGAAGCTCCAGAAGGCAAGGCGTGAAGGATGGGGAGGCATCCGAGGGACGCAAGGCTGATGAAGGAGGCTTGAAGACTAGGTCTAGGTTGTGCCGGCAAGGATGAGTGCATGAGAGACTTATTCAAGATAAAATTCCAGTGTACTGTAGCGTTACTGTAGCAGTCGACTGGTGTTTTTATCAGTCGACTGGTGTTTTTATCAGTCGACTGGTAGCCGACCGTTGGCTCGCAACAGTCGAATTTCACTTAGGACCAGTCGACTGTGGCTGTAGCAATTGACTGGTGGCGCTAAAACAGTTTGGTGTTTTCCTCCTGAGCTATATTTGATAGAGCTTGGGATGCTTGGGCATATCTGACAAAAATAGAGGTAGTGAACCCCTATTAGAGTCTCCAATGTCTTCTTGAGTGATCAAGAGCTTGTGTGAGTTTGTGGTAAGGTTTCTCCACCCACAAGGAGTTACTCGAGCTAGTCGGAGGTTTTCCGGGGAGTCATCCACCAACGGATCAGGATCACCCACCTTATGGACAACTATGGAGTAGGAGTAAGTGATCTCCGAACAACGTTACATAAACGTGTTAGAGGTTTGATTGTCTTGGTTATTGCCTCTAGGTTTAACTTCTATTTGTTAAATTTGTTTT
Organism: Zingiber zerumbet; assembly: GCA_037833815.1. NCBI lineage: Eukaryota > Viridiplantae > Streptophyta > Magnoliopsida > Zingiberales > Zingiberaceae > Zingiber > Zingiber zerumbet. Next base: position 9,862 of record JBBMJZ010000151.1, on the reverse strand, counting down.
GTATTTCTATTGTACACTAATAAGCGTAGGAAGCAACTTTTAATGATCTAGTAGAGTAATGTGGAATACTCTTAAAAGATCACCTATGTAAGAAAGAAGTGGGACCGCTTCAAAAAGAATTGTAGGCACAATTCTTAGAACTTCTCACAGAACTAGGTGTGTTCATGGCCAAGAGCAAACACACTCATAAGAACTAGGTTATATTAGGGAGAGTCCTGAGTGAGATATGTCAATACTTATATAGACAGTAGAACAATTCAAGGACATCGTGTTTACTGTTAGTTAGTAAGGAAACAGATCTTCATAAGAGAAGATTCAAAGGGTAAAATCTACCTATCCTACACTGGACTCAACTATTGAATGCTATCATATACCATGTTTCCATTCATATGAGGGATTGTTAGAAATGTGAATGGAAAAGAAGATGGAAAGGAAGAAGGAGACTCCTTTGTGTATGAGTTTAGTTCTACATTAGAAGTTTCAAGGCACTATGGTTGATTTGCATATATCTTGATGATGTGAATAAATACATGGGGAGAGATTCTCTCTCACCCATTGGTGCAAGGGGAGTGGTGCAAATCTAGGGCCCAAATTTGTACTGAACCAAGTTGACTAGTGTGTAAGCAAGATTTGCACACGTTGAATGCCAAACCGGTCGAACAAAATTTGTAAGCAAAAACCAATGAATCTCTTTTTACTATCTGCTCAAGAGTGTAATGGAAGTATTAATCTGAAATTAATGGCCAGCATTAAACTCATTAATCATGATTTCATAATGTCTCAATAATAATGTTTGATATTAAACCCATTAATAGCGATTCTCTAGCATTTCAACAATAATGTTTGACATTAAACTCATTAATGATGATTCCGTAATATCTCAGCAATAATGGTCGACATTAAACCTAGCATTAAATGGTCATAACTCGGCCATTCATTGTAACCATGGGTGAGCCCTCCTATAAAAAAAGGTAGATCCGCTACCTTAGCGGCCCCCCTAGTGCCGACCCCACGGATATGGAAGGAGGTTCATGCAGGTACACAGGCCATAGGCGCATAGTGGGGTAAACCCCAGGTCGTTAGTTCCTGAGAATCGACCCCTGACCATTACGCCAGAGATACCATGTGCCCACCGTCTGTGCTACGCCCTGGGCGTGAGCCCTCCTATAAAAGGAGGTTGTGAGGAAGAGCAAAAGAAGAAAAATAGAGAAACGAAAGTGAAAGCAAAATAATTCCTCCACCTTCGTTCCCTGATTCTTTCCTCTCAACCGTACATCTGCTCGGCTGAACTACTCATGATGGTACTCAGGTGCATTCTCAGTTCGCCACGAACAACCAGTGCTTGGTTGTGTGTGTGGTTCTGTCATTGTATCTTGGGAAACAGACAACCTGAGAGAACCTCGAAGTATAGCCGAAGATGGAACAAATCTGTTTCAAGGAAACTGTATTGAGCACAGACTTCGACATCTCCCTTGATTCTTTAATTTCCTTTTCTAACGTAGTGAGTGTGACTCCCGACTCAGCTTTCATCTCTCGACTCGACGACTCTACTTTCAGACTCGATCATACGAAACAAATCTTCATGACAATCTAGCAGCTCAGTCTGACTTTCAAAATCAATAATCTAAAATTATTTGTTCAGATCTTCCTAGCAAAAAAAAAATCTAAATTTAAAATATTCTCTAGATACTCCAACATTTTCTTTACTTCATCCATTTTGTTTACGGTTCTTGATGATTCGACGCATTAAATTTGTTGGTGCACCATCTCGGTATTTTCTCTCACAATAAAAAAAATATACGAGAAAGTATTTCCCTAGTGGATCTTGCATATGATACATTGGCTGACACACCCCTCGAACTAAATGTGAAATATGGCTGTACTAATAGGCAGCCTATCTTCAATCCTAATGCATTTTTTAGGCATCCTATTTTTTTTTTAATTTAATTATTGATAGAAATATCACACTAGCCATGAGGTAAATGGAAAAACTAGAGATGAATTTTAATGAACGGACAACTAGTGTCATAAGATTTTTAGAGGCATGATAGTTAAATAGGGGGGCAAAATAATAATATTAAATAATGATGTAGGGAATTTGAATTTTAAGAGACTAATTATTCATTTGGATTAAATAATTATGATCTTTAATATATTAAATCAAAGTTCATATAAAAAATCTGCCTTTATTAACGGTGTAACTTGTAATAGACGAGTCTTAGGTAAAAAAATATTATTTAAAATCTTTTCAAAAACTCAAAATAGTTTAAACTTTCATATTAAGGTTAATTTCATCTTTTTACATCGATAAGGATACCATTTTTGTCTTCGAAATTCTCTGTTAAAACTAATCTATAGAATAATCATAATTTTATCCGGCATTAGACAATTATTCCACCTTGCAATCTTAACTGAGCGTCCTAAAATATTCGATCTAAATGTTATTTATCATAAAATTTTCTGTTATCTTATGAAAATAATACAAATTCATATCTTCAGTGATGACATAATGACAACAACCAATGGACCCAAATGTTCTTATGGTATCAAACATTCTTCTATACCAGCAAGCCTTTAGCTTTTTCCTAAGAAGTTTATACAAAACGATCAAACAAAAACTAGCTTATTTGATTGCTAATTACATATCTTATCAACTATTTCTTCCATTGAAAACAGCCTCTGAAACAATTCGATCTAGGAACGTTGGCACACCCAAAGTTATGTGAAATGAGAATACATCAATTGAGTGTGAACTAGAGGTGTCAGCAGGTACATGTGAAATGCAAGACTCAATGACAAAGGCCCAGTTGCCATTTCAATTGACGTTGCAAAAGTAAGCCACAAGAAAGAACCCGAGAAATCAGAAAACTTGCTCGCAGTCTTTGGCATGCTGAGCAATGGCTTTGTTGTTTGATGAAGGCAAGTTGCCAATGGAAATTAGACAGTTTTATGTCTGGTTTGATGGCATTGTTGCAATCTCAACCAAGATTTTGTGCAGTGTCAGCGGCTTAGAGAAGAACGGGGAGTGATCTGAGCCTTTGAGCTGAAAAACTCTCTCTGGAGGATTGACATTACACAGCCTTTGCTGTGTATGAAGTGGTATTGCATTGTCTTCAGTGGTTTCTATGAAAAATCTCCTCACTGAACCATAATTCTCGGTGAGTGAAAGCTTCTCTAACACTGGAGCAAAGGGAATAGACCTCATCGAAACCAAAGCCAATGCAACGTCCTGCAACCCCGTGGTTTTGGATTCAGTGGAAGAAAACACACATGAAGCTAAATACAATCAACAAGGATAGAAATGTTTAGCCTTAAACTTCAGGAAAAGCATACCTTAGAAGGAGACTGGTTGAATAGCAACTCTTTGAGTAAAGATTTGTCCAGATCAATGGCAGTAGGAGGGAGATCCTTTCCATTTCCATAAACAAAAACTTGTGCTTGTTGCATCAGATCAAGCATACCTGCCTAAAGTAGAAACTGAACTTAGAACAAACAAGTGTAATTTCAAAGAGTCAGAAACAGAATGAGAAGTTTGGTCTCACAAACAAGAAATTAAAAATAGATTCATCACATGACATCAGGTGGAGTGGCACTAGTTCCATTGCAAAGTTCTTCTATCTGTTTGTTTTACTTCGTTTAAAGAGTGCAAGCATCAAATTGACTAAAAAAAAATGTAGATCCGCTACATTAACGCCCCCCTAGTGCCGGCCCCAATCAAATTGACTTAAAGATCTTATTAAAGGTGATTAATGCATAAGCCAATGAATAAAAAACATACCTAAAAGGCAGTGTTTCACCCTGGTCTCAAAAATTAGATGCTATAGAATATGAATGTGATCACTACTGTCTGACACAAATTTTGTCCAAATTACATGAATAATTATATGTAATATAATATATACTGTGTATATAGAGACCTCTTCTGAGAACATATCAAGCATGTTCTGGCCAGTGGTTGGCATAGCTGCACAGATGAAAATGGCTTTGCCAACTTTAGATGGTAAAACCTCCATGGCATATGACACACAAACACCACCAAAATCATGTCCAACCAAAATTACCTGAGAAATGCAAGTTGATTAACACAAAAGAAAAACCAATTACTGAAGACAAAGTACCTCAAAAACTAAAAGTAAAATTTCAGAAACAAACACACAAATTATCAGTCTAAAATGTATATAATGAATTTGTGCGATTCCATTGGCTATTTATTTTGAGTCATGCATTTCAAGAAGAAGTTTAATTAATTAAATGCAGTTGAATAGGGAAAATATACAAATAGAATGATGGAAGATTTATTCCTATTCACTTTCTTTGTCAGATTACAATGAATCAACACTTGTAATGAGCCAAGTTTTTAGATTTGATTGGAAGATCGAAAGCAATTTTCCTCAAGCCCAATACACTCCATTAGCTTTAATGCAATCTTTTAATGCTATCAAGAACTATTTGATAAATCTATTGAAGAAGAGAGATAATCATCTTGAACTTGGAGTAGCTATTAAAATGCCAAGCCTAGGTGAAAAATTACAAATTAGACTGCTCTTTGACCCCAAGAACCAAAATGCGTTAGTGGTGGCATTATCTTATAAGCAGTAATGTGTGCTCAAAGCCTCAATCGATTGTTTGGTTTACAGAACAAGTACCTAACAAAAAGAAAGCATGCTCTTAACTCCCTAACCATGAGTTTCTTGTATTTTTTCATTCATTCACTTCTAATCTATAAAGTCAGCTGTATTTTTGTAAATGACCAATTATCTCTGGAAAATCATTAAAATCTTGGAGTGGTTTTGTATAGACATACAGCTAAATGTTAAGACTTAAAGAGTAACAACACAAAACCATGTCAAAGTTGTCAAAGGGGTACTCTAGTTATCTCCCCTTTATAAAAATATAGAAAAATTAAATATTTTCATTAAGTAATAAAAACTTGAAATTGATTATTAAAAAAAAATAGGGGCACATAAAAATTGAAAACCTGGTAAACAAATGTGAACCACCCTAGTAAGCTATAAGCTCTGATAACAGTCACAAGACAATAACCAAAAAGATTCTCTTGAAATAGAATAAAAAAGTGCATACCTTGTCCAGATCTCCAAGGCCTTCTAGGAAACCTGTAAGAGGTTTTGCATATTCTGCAATACTGGTAACTTTATTTGTATTGAATGAACTAATCCCAGAACCAGTGAGGTCAATAGCACTAACTTTGAATCCACTGTCCTCTAGAAGTGCAATACTTTTGTACCAGCACCATGCACCAAAGCCACCTCCATGAACGAGAACAAAATGCCTTATTTCTAAATTATCAATCTTTAGACCCTGATATGAAGTAGGAATTAGAATTGGGTTGAACAATAATATAACTATGAATTCAAAAAATTCACCAAGATTACTATGGCAATAACAAGAGCATTGCAAATTGATCAGATGGCTTAAGACACAATACACTGGAGTGATTTTCCATGTGATTATTCTCTCTTTTTACATGTGAATGGTTACTAACTAAAGGGACTAATTTTCAAATGTTTGTTGTACTTGGAGAAATGTAATCAAACTAGGCACACCGGCCAGTTTTTAATAGTAAATTTAATTGAAAATAGTGAATAAAATGAAAGGCTTGCTCCAAGAAGACAATCTTTCTTCCCTAAGATAAAAATTCAAAAAGAGGAAGAAGAAGATTTGCTTTATATAACGATGAACAAAAAGCTATCAGTATATGTTGGTGAAAACCCAAGGGGAAAAATAAGGAAGTTGGAAATTGAAAATTTGAAACTTTCAATTGATAAAATTCCTAAAATGAGGAAACCAGAATAGTTTATAATCGCTTTAAGGAAAAGAGAAATTAATCAACCAGAATATTTTATAATTTCTTTTATGAAAAAGAGGAATTAATCAATTAATAACATAAGTTTGCTACAGCTGGATGACCATGTGCTGAACAATAACTTCTTGTTTACGGAACATCTGCAGCAACCTTTTACATTAAAAATAAAATTGGGAATTTTCACTTTAATATATAATTTAGCTCATCCATCGAGTAAGTTCCATTCATATTAAATAGCCTCTTGTCAACAATAATAAATAAACTGGTGTTAATGATAATGAACTCTGGTTGATCAGAGTTTCAATCGTCAAAGAGAGTAAAAGTAGACATTGAACTCAAGCTGATATAATAGGTCAAGATTCAAGCTTTCGAAGGAAGTGGCAAATTTCATTAAAACACTGCAACCTTTGATAACATTTACTTTTTTGCTACTGAAACTGTGGGTTTATTTCCATATTTTTAAATCAATCCTGTGGTTTGAGACATTAATTCTCAATTTCTGATGCGAAAAGATTGATCTCCTCTTACAAATTTATAAGCAAAGAGAAAGATATTCATCCTCTCAATTGTAACAAAAGGTGATTCTGCTCACCCAGAAGCCCCTCACAGTCCGTCTATGTCTAAGTTATGTCAAGAAAGGTAAATCACGGGGTCACTGCCAAGTTGGCTAGGAGGTGGGAGGGGGTTTCATCCTCTCTAACAAATCTATATGCAAAGTGAAAATTAATTTTAATATGTTAAAACATCAGTAATTGATCTAACATCCAAAATGTCAATTGAGTGATAGAGATACGAAAGCCAGAAGAAACGCAAGACAGAATGAAAATGCTCGATCTGAATTGAACATATACTTCCAATTGTACTAAAAAAAGATATTCCAAGCCTTTCGACGTCTCCAGCAAGCTTCAAGTTCATATTTTTAATGTTGATTATCCATTTTCTCCTTTTGATAAAAAAAAAAAGAAGGCGAATTCTGAAAAAATCCTTCCCCTAAATAAAACATCTACCTATCCCATATGAAGAAGAGAAAAACCAAAGGGCAAGAGAAGCCAGAAACCAACCTGGTTGACGAGTTGCTCGGGCTGCAAGACCGGATCAGTTAGAGACGGCGGCCTCGAGCTCGAACTCCTAGGGAGAGCTTGCCTCTTCTTCCCGTGGCCAGGAAACCTCAAAGAGGACGACCTATCAAAGTTCAATTCCCCCGGGACGCCCCCATTCTGCTGCAAGAGGAGCGCAGCCGCCAGGGCCTGCTCGTGAGTCAGCACCGTCTCTCCGTTCCCCTTCCTCCTGGAACGTCCCTTGCTAATCCTATCTTCAGAGCCGATACCAATCGCGGCGGCCACCTCCGCCGACAAGGACGGCAGGTGATTCCCCGCCGGCCGCCGTCGCTGATCCTTCCGATCCGCTTCATCAGCATCAGAGAAACACGAGATAACACCGCCCATCACCTTCGCATCAGAAGACGATCAGGGGCCTGAGGCGACAACCTACGTCTTTCTTCTCGTCGCTCCTCCGGCCTCGTAAAGAACGTCCGAGGGAAGCAGGGAAGCAGCTATCGGACTTCGACAGGAAAGCGACCGCAGGGGTACTTATAGATCCCAATAGACAAACTTACCCCTTCTTTTCTTAATAATTACACAAATTGCCACAGCTTTATCTAACTCCTCTACTTCCACGGAGTTGATTGGACGGTTCAAATCTCACGATGCACCACGCGTACGGATGAGATAGAAGTGGCTTTTCCCAGGGAGTGGAAGTTACAACTTGCTCTTTTCTACGCGTCGTGGATTATTCACGAGTACACAGAGGCTCTCGCGCCAACAGTTTCCCAGTGGGGCCCAGAGGGTAAAAACTGAGAATCTGGAGTACTAGGCGCCACGTAGGATCTATCGGATCAATCTGAAGGTATCAAGAAGTTCTCGGGCGTTTCGCGATTATTGGTACCCGAAACTTCATTACCGAAGGTTATGGATAAGTGCCACCTGTCTATTCAGATTTTTTTAAAAAAATTCTCACTTTGCTGATTGAAGAAACCTTCTGTATTTAATAAACAACTTGTTCATCTATCTTTTTCGCATTGAAGTATAAAAGAAATTAAAAATATATTAAATTCATCATGAGAAATATAATCACCAATCAACCAACCACCTCCAATAATATATTTTTGGAAAGTCATATAGCTTCTGTAAGTTATTAAATAAACACTTAGAAAGAAATAAATAATCGTAATAAATAATTTAAAATTATAGATATTTCAATGATACAAATTAACTTTTAAAATAATTTTGTTTTATTTATTTTTTAAGGCAAAAATTACTTTGATTAGGCAAGTAGATTTTTATTTAATGTTTTTTTTGGTTAAAGCGAGAAAGAATTATATTTTATAAGAATGAGATTTTTTTTTAAAAAAAAAACATACAATGGTCAAGAAAAATACTAAGAAAATAGTGAATGAAGAAAAGAATAAAACTTTTAAATAATTATATTAAAAACTAGATAAAAAGGAGAAAGGGACATTTATAGAATAATTAAATTGAGAGAAAGAAAGACAAGAGATCTTATCTAAATAAAATATATTAAAGATGAATGTAATATAGTATTAATAAACAATGGAGAAATAAAAAAGCGGTGGAATAAGTATTTTCATCAACTTTTTAATGAAAGTTTAGGTAATCAACTTAACTTAGGTAATTCAAGTACATCAAAATGAGTATAAAAATTTACATTTTTACATAAAATTCAACTTTTAAAAGTAAAACAAGCTTTACATATGATGCATAATGGAAAACTCGTTGAATCAGATGATATTCCAATAGAGGTATGGAGGTACCTAGGAAAATAAGATATTGGATGTCTTACAAAATTATTTAACATGATATTGAAAACGAAAAAAATACATGATTAATGGAGGGTAAGTACTATAGTTCCCTTATATAAAAATAAAGGAGATGCACAAAATTATGTAAATTATAGGGGTATTAAACTAATGAGTCATACTATAAAATTTTAGAAAAAAGTATAGAAAAAAAAATTACAGAAGGAAACCATAGGGAATCAATTTGGATTCATACCTAGAAGATCTATAATATATAAGCTATACATCTTCTTAAAAAACTAATTGAAAATATCAGGAATAAAAATAAGATTTACACGTAGTATTCATTGACTTAGAAAAACTTATGATAGAGTTCCAAGAGAAATTATATGGAGAATTGTAAAAAAAAGTGGTGTTAGCATAACATATATTAAACTAATTAAAGATATGCACGATGATGTAACGACCAGAGTAAAGACTTTAAACGGAGTAAATAAAGCATTTCTAATAAAGATAGGGTTATATCAAGGATTAACTCTAAGTCTCTATCTTTTTACACTAATTGTAGAGAAATTCACTACACACATTCAAGACACAGTACTGTAGTGCATGTTGTTTGCAGATGATATTATTTTGGTAGATGAAATACCTGAAAGAGTAAATGTTAAACTAGAATCTTGGCAGGAAACACTAGAAGGGAAAGATTTTAAACTTAAAAGAATAAAGTCAGAATATATGAATTTAAGTTTAGCAATATTAAACGTAATGAAACAATTATTAAGATAGGAGATGATGAGTTGTCTAGAACCAAGAGTACTTTTAAATATTTAGGATTATTTTTGTAAAATAATGGGGGATTGAGAGAGATGTCTTATATAAAATATAAGTAGGATGGTTGAAATAAATGAGAACATCGGGTGTTTTATGCGATAGTAAAGTACCTCTAAAACTTAAAGGAAAGTTCTACAAAATCGCAGTTAGACCTATTATATTATATGGAGTTGAATGTCGGGCTATGACTCAAACACATGAGAAGAAGATGAGAGTTACATAGATGTCTAGACATACAAGGCTGGACAGAATAAGAAATAAGAGCATTAGAGAAAAAGTCGGAGTTGCATCTATTGAAGGAAAATTCTAAGAGATACATTTAAGATGGTATGAGCATGACTTAGACGGCCAATAAATACTCCAGTTAAGTGATGTAAAACTATCACAAACAC
>JBBMJZ010000150.1:0-72528 GCA_037833815.1 Zingiber zerumbet | reverse complement strand
ATGAAATATAAATATTTGTTGATTTGGTAATCCGATTTATATTCATGTGTTATTAATGTAAATAATGTTTGTGAAGTGAAATATGATATTGTCAATTGATTTAATTTAAACATTCGGTTTGAAAATCTACAGGTATAATATGATATACGAATATTAGAAAATATGATTTTTTTTGTAAAAGTGGTAATTCAATAATAGCAGCGGTTTTAACTGTTCCTATAACTAGATCTCTAGAATTGGTTATAACCGCTTCTAAAGGACAGTTTTCTAGATTGGAAAATTCTATAGAAGCCGTCATTAACCGCTTCTATAGGTATCTATCAAGCTCGGTCATTAACCGCTTCTATAAGTACCTATTAGAATCGGCTCTTAATCATGAACCACCGGTCATCTTTACCGCGTCTGTTGGCTTTAGCGACGCCAACATCCGCAGCGGTTTTTAACCGGTGTAATATATTTAGCAGCGGGTGAAAACCGTTGCTATAGGTGTCTTAAAACCGCTTCTAAAAGTTTATTTTTTTTGTAGGCTCGGAGCTGGTGTTCAGTGCTCCTCCAGTCATCGTCAAGCTCAACGAGGAAGAAGGGGAGCGCTTCCGTGTTTGGACGTTGGTCGATCGCCTTGTGGAGGTTATTCGAAGTAACCCGTTGTCGGTGATGCTAATCGAAGAATTTGATCAAATGCTCGTGTGGAAAAGAATAAGGGAAACGATCGAAGGGAGGATGACGGATTCTCACTGGCGAGAAGTTAGCATGGCAAATATTATCTTCGTCCTGACCTCGAACCGGCTTCCGGAAAGATCTGAGGTGAAAAACCCTCTGAAGCGCGGCGTCTGATTGGCAAGGGGATGGCGACCCTCCTGCAAAGCTACGAAGGTCGCCGCCGCCTCTGTCGCTCGACTTCAGCCTGGCCTTGGGGACGGCGGCTGGGGACGACCCCGGCGAGGGATCGAGCATCGTAACCATGGAGCGCAACCTTAATAAGTCCGTCGTGCCCGAACTGGTGCAGCTCGTCGACGCTGCAGTCGTCTTCAAGCCAGAGGACAATGCATAGCATTGCACTTCCCATTTTGCATAGCTAAATATGAAAAATGTACCCTCCCATCTGTTTTCATGCAGATAAGCTTTTGCCATTAATGTGATTTTAACTCCATGAAGAATACAAGGCAGCTGCATTATGAATCAAAGCAATTCTCGGTGAACACTGACAATGTTTGCTTTCGACCAACATGTAGATATTTGTAAGAACATTTTACAATCTCTGTTTTCTCTATTTGAATTTTTTTTGTTTATCGTTCCTTCTTTATTTTTGATGTTCTTATTTTACTGGTTTAAATGTGAAGGTTTCTAAGTTTTTTTGTTTGTCAACTTCGAATTACGAATGGGAGTTTGCTGCATTGTTAGTAGTATTAGATGATGATTCAAATTGATCGATTGTGAATGCATACCATGACAGTATAGTCCACATTAAGACCAAAGACCATCAAAACTCCACAATCTTTCAGATTTCCATCAACTGAAGTACCGCCTGCACTCGAGTTTATGCTTACACTGAACAAATCCTACTAACTGCCCTTGACAAAGAATCACATTGACGATAAGTGTTTCAAAGTAGTCACTTGCCCAGAGATCAACTTAGCTGATAAAGATAGGATTAGATTAAGAGAGCAAAGTAATAGCTTTGAAATCACAGTTCGATATCTCAAGCACAATAATAGGGACAAGCGCTTTGAGAACACAAGATCTTTTCTAATGAGAATCATAACATTTTTCATGTTCTTCATAGGGCAGAGGCATCAAATCACGCATCTCATAGAATCGACCATCAAACATTTGTCATTACACACACACAAAATCCAGTTAGTTACAGTTATTCATATTTAGTAGAATATAATCTTATATACATGTATCGCCAAATAAAAGGTAATTCTTTCATTTTAGATTAAAAATTATGATAACATGGCCACGATTTTATATCTAATAGAGACAAGACAACTAACTATAAAAATATTCTGTTTACTCTTCATCCGAATCAAGATCAAGAGAGTTGGCTAAACACTCGACGAGTGACAGACTTCTTTTTGGTTGATGAGAACAACTTCCATTGGATGTTCTTGGAAGTATGTTTGCAGATGAATCCTGAGGGGAAAAAGATTTGAAAGTACTAAAATTTCCACAATGTCCAACAAAAGCTCAAGTATGCTCAAAATCGAGTTTATCAGAAAACTAGTTCACCTTCACGTGAAAAGAATCCCATATTGCTTCCATGATCATAATTTCCTCAAGATTTACTCGAAGGTTATCGTTCCTGCATGAAATGATACGATCAATCAAGAAATGTTTACTAGTAAAATTCATGCAGCTACAAAAAAGCCAATCAATGTCCACTGTTCCAATTGAGTTAATAATTATGATCATGCTAGAAGAATTCACTAGCCTGTTATTATAATCTTGGCGAGAGCAACTGAGACGTTGATGATTCTCCTGTATCAGAGAGCAACCAAGATCAGACATTTCCTTAACATGTGTTGCTCCTGCAATGGATGAAAAACATTCAGTAACCTTTTAGCAGAAAAAACAAGATATGCAAACATTACAGTTTTAAAGGAAATTAGAGTCCTAGGAGATGTGGAATATGACTTGAGGGCATAACTTTCTCCAAATTTTGAGATTCACATTGCATCTTTAGTTTCGCCTCAATAACCTTTTGCTCTTCCTATAAAAAAGAGAACCGCAATCACATAGTTCTATTCAGGGTATTATTAACTCAACCTGAGAACTGAGAACAGCTACGTTTCTGGATTGCATGAAGCATAACTTGCTTAAAAGAAAAACATACAGCTTTTTCTTGGGACTTCTCTTCCTCAGTTCTAGCACCGTGATATTCAACTGCGTAGCAGGAAGCTTTGCAGAATGGGCATCTTCAATTGTTAAGTACTCTCTTAAAAGTCATCAACTAAAAGTGAAATAATTCACTTTTTAACTAAGAATAAAGAGAGATCTAATGGTCACCCTTGATGGCAATCAAAATAGGGGTGGGGTATTGTATGGATTGTTGATTGAGCAAAGAACTACCTGCCAGTATTTTGCATGTCATACAAGAGGTGCCACGGCAAGAATAGAACTAACATCATTCCTTCGTAAAAGAGCTCCAAAAATTCATTTTTCATAGAAGTTTATCATTAGCAACAAACCAGAGACAACTACAGATAAAATCTGTGTATAGTTTTCCTTTTCAGAATAGCATTTTATGATTTCAGCAATTAATATCACAAGAACTAAGATTACAATCAGGCCAATAAGTTAAGTAGAAAGAGAGACGGAGCTTAATGGAGATATAGATCACATAGGATACTGAACAGGATGATCCGCAACAGAAGGCTTCATCTGCACGAAACACTCTGCGATTCACATTAAAGAAACAACTAAGCTTTCCATGACAATGACATCAGAAACAACAAGCGATTAAGCACCCCTTACCAGTGCAAATGCACTTGGAGCAGCACCGAGATTGATTCAAGCTGGGGAAGTACTGCTCGCAAAGAAAAGGGTCAAATTTTTCTCATCGAGATCCACTAAAAAACAAAAAGATTCAATGTTTGGGAGTGATAGGGCAAGCGAGGGTTACGAGGAAGCAGATCGGGCATTCCTCTAGGTCGTCGCGGAGACAGGGTTCGTCGAGGGCGTCGAAGCAAGGGGCGAGCTTCCGGGCGAGAATGAGCTTCCGGAGCTTGTTGTAGTCCACGTCGTCCGGCTGTCGGACGAGGCGCTGCGGCCGCGTGAGGCGATCCTCGACCGGCTTCCGCCGCCTGCCGCTGCCGATCCTATTCCCCATCCGTCTGCCCCCTTCGCTCTCCACAAGGGACGGATCGTATTATCAGAATTCGGGAGGCGAAAAAGAAGGAGCTTTTTTGAACGGCGAAGCGGGCGAAGGAAGCAAAGTGGCAGTGGTGGTGGTGGTCGGAGCGGAGAATGAAGTGAATCGGAAGACAGTATCAATGCTTGCCTATAATGACGAAATTGCCACTTTTCACCAGACGGTTTAATTTGGAGGGAAGAAATCAAATTAGTTGGGGCCGAAAGGCCAAACTCAATTGTTTATCAAAATAAGTTTACCAGACGCACTTAAAGTTACAAAAATCTTCGGATTTTTAAAAGACGGATAGTTTTTTTTTTTTAAGCTCCCATCAATTACTCTTGTGTTGGATCTAAAGAACATCATCATCATAGTTAGGGCGATAAATGAGCTAAAATTTAGGGTGTTTAAGCTTGTTTGATAAGATAATCATGTTGAGCTGAGCTTAAAATGAGTCAAGCTTTTGAAATGATTGTTCAATGTTGACTTGGTTTATTTTTTATGAGCTTGTTTGAAGCTTAATTTGAGCTTGACTCGTTTATATATAGATGTTATTGAGTTCTCAATTCAAGCTTGACTTGAACTTGGTTCGTTTAGATGTTATTAAGCTCTCAATTTAAACTTGTTTGCTTGTTTGAAACTTTTAATTGTTTGATTGGTTATTGAGTTGATAATTCAAATTTATTTATTTATTTTATTTTATTATTTGTTTAACATATTGATAAGAGTTTTATTAATTAATATGGTTCGTCAACATTATTCACGAATATTGTTTACGAACGTTAACGAGCTAAACATATATTCAAATTTATTTGTTTACTTTAACGAGACGTTCAAGTTTGTTTGTTTAATTAATTTTATATATATTGAACGAACATAAATAAACTCTTACCAAATCAAACACCAAATTTATTTACGGATGCATAATTCATTTACAGCTTTAACTATGATGTTGGATTTCAAATAGTAATACCTTACATTTTTAAAATCAACATCATTACATTACTGATTTTAGAGTTATACAATATTAGTGTACCAGAGATATATGAAATATAGCATAACAGTGGTATTATCTTTAAAGTCTAACACTAATATTATTTTTTAAATGCAACATCATAATAGCTGGTAGTCTAACACTAATATTATTTTTTAAATGCAACATCATAATAGCTGGTAGGAGAAATAAATTAAAAAATAAATGTCTCTTGGAAAATTTGTAAGTTAAATACGCCATAATAATGGTCAATATAACTTCTCTTAATGTATATCAATTGGGGTTGGAAAGATCCAATTCAATTGTAAATCAAAATAACTCGTAACGACGACCCTCGATAACACAACTTTGCTATTTCAAAGAGGTGCACAGAGGAAATAATCTATTCCCCACTTGATTTTTTGAATTGATCAATATTGAGCAAAAATGAATTCCACATTAACTAATGGAATATCTTTTTGGCAGCTTCTCTCCTCAAGTAAACAACAAACAAACAAGTCCTTGTCTAAGAAACGCACCCAATCATTCATCATCTAAGAAACGCACCCAATCATTCATCTTTCTCCCCATTTTATTTTATTTTAATAATACACATCATAAATAAATAAATAATGGTAAGCAAAATCAAGGTCGTTGTCCTTTTAGTTTTTTTTTTAAAAATATTACTCACAATTATTTATTTATTTTTTGCTTTAAGATGCATGCCAAGGCACTCTTCTCTCCATTATAAAACATTTTGATTTCACTTTCATGTTCTTCTACGTGAATAATAACTATCATATTTGTTCTTATCTTTTGCTTGCGTGGAATCAAAGCTTCCAATCAATCCATCTCCTTGCACGATTTAATTGTTCAAAATGTGTATTTTTTTTCCTTGGATGAATCCTAAATCATATGAAAATTAGTTGGGATATCACTTTCCTTTTCTTACCTCATTAATTAGATAGATATTCAAGAAGAGGACAATAAGACGTTGCACTAGAAATGAATTTATCGATCCTATTTTAGTGGATCAACGAGATTTTGAAAGTAATAATAATAGTTTTATTATCTTCTTGTACTATAATTAAATGCACTAAAAACATGATTAGCCACTAAAATTAAATGCACCAAGAGACTTAATTCTTATCCAAATTAGGAGTCAACAATCAAAGCTATATATCTACTTGTTTTCTTTTAGATAAATGCCATATTAGTCCATCAGTCATGCAATAAAATAAAGATTCGCCGTTATTCCTTTAGTAAATGCTATCTATAATTACTCTCCTAATCCTTATCCATAAAAAGCGATCGTTTATCATCGTTCCTTTAATAAATGCCACAATTAGCCCCTAATTTAAGGGATTAAGTTAATCTAGTTTTTTTTGTTATCCATTTTATCAAAATAAAAAATGGGAAAAAAAAAAAGTTGTTGTCGAGTTAAAAAGAGTAAACAGTTACGGTTCCGCCACGTGGCGTCGAAGCAGCCGTCGAAAGCGGATGAGATGATTCTCTTCGCCGAATATGACGTGGCGAGTTGGTTGCATTTTGAAAGATAAGGCCAGGCCGAAGCTTGATCTACCCACGTCGATTGTGGGGTACACAAATGATGTGAGGAGGTAATTGTTTGGGTAGACTTTGTGAAGGGGCTGTTTGTAATGGCTGAGAGAGGATAAGGATGAAGAGTCACCGCGGCGGGCAACGTTCCCTGCTCTATATAATGCTACTGGGAGCGGTGGTCTTCTTCCTTCCATCATTGTTCCTGCGATCTTGATCGGTGAAGAGAAAGGTCGAGTTTTGATCCTGTTTTCGCTGTGTTTGTCTGGGCGATCGAGCGATGGCGACCGGAATGCTTCGATCAGCGTCGGCGGCGTCCCCGATCGGGGGACAGATCGAAAGGCGGAGCCGAGGGGGAAGACGGTGTGCCGGCGAGGTGCGGTGCGCGGCTTCGATGTCCAGGAGCTTGGCGAATCAGTACAGGACGTTGAGGATTCAGCCCGGCGCGTCGGAGAACGAGGTCAAGAAGGCTTTCCGGAAGCTCGCGCTTCAGGTAGCTCAGACTGACCAAATTTTGCCTTTTTCTTTTTGGTTCGTGGATTCCCCGTTCCTTCGGATAGAAGGATGAGATTGATTGGGGTTTGCGCTTCTATCTTATGATCGAACTCTCCTTCTCGGAGTTTTGCGGCAATCGTTGTGATTCGCTGACTTTTTTGCTGTATTGCTGCTGCTTTTGGGGATTTAGGGTTCCGATTTGCTCCTTTTTTGAATACAATCGTTTTGAGATATTGAATTCTGGTCTCGATGATTGAGGCCTTTCTCTGTACTTTAAATCTCAAAGTCCTGGTGACCCTGTTCTTACTGCAATCGTTTACCACTCTTGATGCAGTATCATCCCGACGTTTGTAAGGAGAATAATTGCAGTGCCCAGTTCCAACAAATCTACGAAGCTTATGATGTACGTAGCCACCGTCATCCACCCAATTCTTTATAATAATACATTCAAGATCACCCTCCTCATTCTAATCAATCTCTTCGTTGTATTGTGCCAGATTCTAATGACCAAGTTCATCCAAGGCGAGGAGGATCAAACGCCGAAAACAAAGAAACCAAACAAGAGGGACTACGACGGGCTGGACGAGCCATTTAGGGGAAAGCATGATCCGAGTTGGGAACTGTGGGAGGAATGGATGGGCTGGGAAGGAGCAGGAATTAGAGACTACTCTTCCCACATTAATCCCTACATTTAAATATTCGCCTCCAATTGATCTCCAGTGAAATAAGCTTCTTCTTCTTCTTTTCCTTTTTTTTTAAAAAAAAATGTTTTTAGTCAAAATAATTAATAATGTACATATTCTCTCTTCCCAAGCTACAAACACTTTGGGAGGGAGGCTACAAGCTTTTTTTCAGAAGCCGATAGATGTCTATCGTATGATATTGAAAGTGAATTCGAATTATTGCATAGTATTCCTCTACGCAATTACATTTTTTAAAACACTAACAAAAGGAACAAAAAAAAAAGGATTAACACAAACGTTACACTGTACAAAATTGGTGCGCTAGATACTTAATACGTATGAAAATAGGGCTGCTGAAAGAATATACGCACAGCCATCACTTTTCCCACTATTTTTCATTTGAATCAATCAATTCAGTATAAAAAAAAACCTAACAAGCATTTAATTTCCCTTAATCACTACAAAATGATCTATCAGATCATAACTACTCGTTGAAGTTTTGAGGTTTGCTGCTGGCAAATGTCAACCACACCAATGTGCCGGTTAAATAGAAGAAGATTGATGGGGCAAACAACGATAGCTACAGAAACAGTATGAGGTTTGATTAGGTGAGTTATGCAAGGGAATGTAAGAGTAGGAAGAAGTGTGGTGGACTCTGTTAACTTACACTCCAGGAGTGAGTAGTGTCGAGAAGATATCCGGTTAGCGCGACACCGACGATTCCAGGTACTGCTCCTACTGTGTTTGTGATACCCTGCGATATCAAAATGAGATAGTTTATGGGCTCCAACTAGGGAAGAATGATGAATTGCCATGTCTTTGTTATTTGGAGCCCAATGCAGATTCGAAGGGAAAAAGGAAAACAGAGAATCCCAAAATTAAGACCAGAACCTGCTTGGACAACAAATTTGTGCACGTCTATTTGTGTGGGTGTTGTCAAATTTTTCACAATATTGGTGCCAAAATAGGGAAAATATTGGCAAATATATCAGCTAAGGAACTTTACTGTATGCAATGAATAACACTACTAATGATAAATTATCACGAGAATCCACAGAATTACTGGAGAACTAAAGCATTTTGATTGTCATAAAATAAATTTCATTTCTTAGTAACTTTTTTTTTTCTAATTTCACGAGGATGACAGAAAGTAATGGTGTTATTGTCGTATCTTCTCAAGAATATGTGAAAAATTCTGGTAAATGATGAACAAAAAGCATACCAGTAGTATACTTGCATACTTGGGAGAAATATCTTGATGGGTACAATAAAGGCCTAAAGAAGAGAAAAAAAATATTTGTTAGACTTGGTTGAGTACAATCATACAATAGAAATATATAGATCCCATATCCAAACAAGTACCAGACAAGGCAAAGCTTGAAAGTGCCAAGCCACAGGTAACAAAAGCTACCACTTCCCAAGGAGGCAATCCTAGATCCAAAGAGGAAAGTGTCATGCAAACTGCAGGACAGAGAAAGGCAATTGTTTGGCAAATTTTTCGTACCTACAGTTTCAAAATGAATCATCAGAATTTTATAGGTTTGGAAATAATTTTCATTCAACATGGAAAAGTTCAGCTCTTACTGCATTGTTTTAGTGTATTTGTTAGCACAAGAAATCAAGAGAGCCATTTTCATTGGAAAAATTTCGTGCAATGATTTTTCATGGGGGTAGCTCAAACAGTCAGGGAACCAATACAGATTTCTAGGAGAACAAATTCCGAATTTCACTTTTCACGTTTGACATTTCAATAGACAAATTAATGCAATCAGCACTTTAACAAGAAAAAAAGGCGACACAACCCAAATGACTTGTGCTTCACTTTAGATAAGAAAGCAATATTAAAATTTATTCCACCTTTTCACAACTCAACACATCTTAAAGTTGATGAGCGAAAGTGAAGACAAGGAAGCATTGTCCTAAATTGCCGAGAAACAAAGATAATCTTTGTTAATGATCAAGCTACGGTTACTTGTACAAAACTGCTAATAGATAAAATTAGCATTTGATATCTGATCATTAGTTTCTGCCTTTCATATTATGTTAGTAACATACGAGACATTAAACAATCATTCTAAACTTGCTCAAATGATGAACATAGATAAAAGGTTAATGTTCAGGAAATACATGGAAATTTGATGAGCAAATACTTCCTTAAAAAGGAAATCTAGATTAAGTATGCATTTCGATTACAAAACAACAAACAGCTCAGAGAAACAAATCATGATGAAATGGATGCTCAATGTACAAAAAAGTTGGGAGCAAGTTAGATATGCCCTCTACCGTTGTAGTCTCAACTCCATTTGAAATTAAATGGTCTGCAAAAGTTGCTGCCATGGAGGTAGTGAGAATAGAACCCAAAGGGGGGAGGACTGAGACCTGTAAAATAACATAAATCATACAATTTGGAGCCTTGACAGTACTTGTACCAAAACTTAATCAAAGATTACTATTGTCTAAGCAGTAAAGTAGATGTATTATATTGTGAAACATCGGAATAAAATTGAGTCCTATGCATAACAAACATGTAAAATAGTATAGAATCCTAAAATAACTGTGTTCATAAATAAGAAAGAAAACCAATGTATTCCTGTGAACCAAATAAAGATGCAACAGATCAGACAGTGAGCAACAATTACTCTCCACCTCCACTTCAACTAGAAGTTTGGTGTAATTTCTCGAGACTCAGACATAACCTAGGAGTGCAACCTCTGACTCTCATTACCCTACCATGTCATAATCATCATTTATTGAGTTCAAGGTAGGACTGTCAATAGTCAATCAGCTAATTTTTTTAGTCCATTGATTTTCTTTCCCTCCTCTACCCTTAATATCTTCCAGCTATAATGGATTCAACTCTGTTAAACTTTGAACATGTTCATACCATGTCAATTTATTTTATCACATTTTATATCAACATCAATTTTCTCTGAAATACCAATATCTTTTATTTTATCCTTTTTAGCAACTCCATGATTTCATTTCAGTATTTTTCATTTTTACTGCATTAATTTTTCTTTTTGTTACTTCCTCAACCTACTCCATTCAATGAAGTATGACAAATTGTACCACAATCTCATCACCCTACCATGTGATCCCTACAGAATAGGCCAATGACCAGCCAAAATGGGCCTCAAATGGTAGACTGGTCAATAAGTGGTAGAGGACAATTTGAGGTAGATAGTTTGGCATCATTGACTTGGAAGTTGCATTAATAGCACATTTTCAACTAGTCTCTTACTACTTGATTTAAGTATGCACAAACTATGAACAAATAAACTCAAAAGCTTATGTAAACATGGATAGACACGAGAGGTAGAAAGTGGAACAACTACTAAATCCTCATGGTAGAATAATTTGTCTCTACGCTGTAAAAATTCAAGGCAAGTCAGAAGGCCAAGTTCATTTTTGATTGTTCAAGTTTGTTCATTTATCTTTTGAGATTGTTCAAGAGTGTTTATTAAAAGTCTTATCGAGATTGAGCTTTTTATTGAGCTCAACAAGAGACATTACTATATTTATAATTTAGTTCATTTTTTAGTATACTTTAAATAATATAAAAGTACTAAGATATGCATCATATTTTTATATAATTAAATATTTTATTTTTTAAAAAAATAAGATGATAATTGAAGTTTATCCAAGTTAATAAACAAGTTTATTCATGAGTGGTTTACGAGATTTGTTCATGAATGTTAATGAATAAAATTCACTACTGTTTAACCTTATTTATTTAATTCACTTAGTAGTATCAAGCTTAGTCAACATCCTAAATGCCATGTTCATTTAAAGCCTAATTATAATTGTATCAGGATTCAGGAAAAGAAATAAAACAGCTTTATAAACATAAATTATATCTCTTGCATATGGTCAGCTGAAACCAAGGATAGAGATAGTAGTATCACTTGAGAAGCTTATAGGCCAAGAAGACATTGCAGCCTATCATTTCAATCAATCAATTAAGCTTGCGTAGCCAATCAAAGAGGTCAAGTTCCAATTTTCATAGATTGCATTAAGGATCAACTAACCAAAGAAAAAGTTGTTGGTGCATGGAGCACCAGATAATCGAATCTGGTTTTGATGATTGGCAAAGGTTCAAAGTTAAGGTTAATTGTTATCTAACAAGTTTAACTGAGTGTGCAAAAAAGTCCTAAGTGATCTTATGCAAGGTGAAAGTCCTAGTTGAGACTAGGCAAAGAAGTCCTAGTGGACACTAGGCAGGTGGAAAGTCCAAGCTATGGTTATGCAACGAAGTCTTGTCCGTGAGATTGGGCAAAGACTTGGCAAGTCGAGGACGTTGGGCGAAATCCTAGGGTCGAGGACACTAGGTAAAAGTCCTGAAGGTCGCGGATACCAGGCGGGAAATCCTAGGGTTGAGGACACTAGGTGAAAGTCCTAAAGTCTCAGATGCTGAGCAAAAGTCCAAACGATCTGGAGGACCAGCTTGGCAACAGGTAATCTCTCTTAAGAGGAATAGGTGAGGATGACCGGACAGTCCAAATACTATCAAATTAGTTGCTATTTTTATTTCCACATTTGCTTTTATGATAACACTCATGCAGGGAAAAAGGGATCGTCTAGGTGCCTGGACCCCGGGAAAAAGGGATCGTCTAGGTGCCTGGACCAGGTCCAGGCACCCAGACCTCTGGGCGCTCAGGGCGCCTGGGTTAGGGCCTTTGAGAGAGCATCGAACAAGCACCCGGACGGTCCAAGCGGTCGGAGTTGCTCCAGGCACCCGGACCGGCAAAATTCATCTTCAAGCTGAGTTGGAGCACGATAGCTGACTGACGCACGTCGGTCCGAGCGCCCGGACATGGATAAACTTTCAGGATGAAGTTTCAACGAGAGCTTGCCACGTTAGCATACTCCAAGCGCCTGGAAGGGGATCTAGGCGCCTAGGAGAGGATCTAGGCGCCCGAATAGAGCTATAAAAGGAGGTTCGATTAGCAGCTCGACAACATTCACACAAACAAGTTTCTCTCCTGCGTGCTGCTCAATAGACGACTCCACGACGCTTGAAAGCTACTCCGACGATGACTACGCTCAAGACCTACCTCTAAGTCATTGGTATTGTTTGCATTTCAATTACTTGTACTCATATTCAAGTTGTATTTGTAACTTTTCGATTGATTAGTAATTGTCCAATGAAAGCACTCTCACGTGTGGGCTTTGGGGTAGGAGTCACCATTCGCTCCGAACCAAGTAAAAGACTTGTGTTCCTGTGTGTTTTTTTTTCTCCTTTGTCTTTCTTTCCATTGCACGTTTACTCTCGATTGTTTTCCGAAAAATGTGAAAAACCGCAAGCACTATTCAACCCCCCTCCTAGCGCAACGATCCTACAAAAGTGGACCAATTCAAAGCATTGAATTACAAATAAATGCATCAGTAAAATTCACAATAAAAACCTAATCTTCTCAACTTAAACATATCCTATTAGCAACAAGTAGCCATGCATGTTTTCCAAACACAAGGGAATCATTTGATTAATATCCTATGGAAAGATAAAATGAAACAAGGCTTGGTACCTCAGCTGCTTCAGTCAAATTTAGGTTCAACTCCTCACTGTTTCAAGTTAAATTGAAATTAGTAGTAAATAGAAATTGCACATGCACCTACAAAGAACAAGATTATTAGCAGAATATTGCAAACAACTAAAGAACCGGTTAGAACTTATTGTTATGGATTAAGAATGGTTTGACTAACGTTGATGCATGCTTTGTTGACAAATCCAATATTTAAATCCTTGGGAAGTATTCTTTAGTACCAAACAACAGTCCCTTTTTTTGTTAAGATTCTTCATAAGATTTTGGTGACGATTCAGACTGAGACCACTGCAGTTAAACCATATAGGTTTCCACAAATCCCCCTACATATATTGAGATTTATCCAGCAAAAAAAATGGATCCAATTGCATAGCTGGAAAACTTTGTGTTTGTTAAAATGTTTCTTGTGATGAATAATACAATGTTTCATGCAAGAAAAATTCCACCCTTAATAAGCAGCAGATCATCAGCCAAAATCTAAGAGTGTAGCTTGATGGCCAAAAAAAACTACTTTACAAGACCATGAGAACACATTTATTCTTGGACATTCATGGATCTTTCATTAATCAACGCTCATTCTCACATGTCACACACAAAGCCACAGCGTACATGTGCGTATGGAATGATTTAATTTCGTATACCACCATTTGAACACCACAACTATACACAGTATCCTAATTAAGAATTAAAGTGTTGGATGCACTGCCTGATCTCACGTAGAGAAGTGACAATGCACATTTGGGCAGAACACCGACAATCACTGAAATACAAACTTTGATATATATAGATGTAGTTATAAAAAATTATAAATGATAAACGTAGATTAGGATAAAACATATTTGTCATCACAAAATTACCGTTCAATATATTAGTATTAGATCTATGAAAACCTTCACATAAAAGTAAGAGGATTACAAAATGATTTAGTAACTTACATACAACAAGCTGCACATAAAAACATTATTTTTTTTTAATAAAAAACACAAGGATGATGATGCTATTAGCTTACCGTCAAATGTTAATGAAAAATATGAAGAACGAACATGAAAAATAATTAAGCTACCTAAAGTAAGTTGGCAGCCAAGATAGACAAGTATAGTGACCCCAACTTCCACAAAAATGAGCATATATCATTGCCCATACTGCCTTGCTTTTGAAAAATTCCTTCCATGGTATATCCTGCAAATTAAAAACAACAATCTAATGTTCAACAAAATATCTCCACTTACTTTCGTCAAAGTAATATAAGCACATTCAAATAACTTAAAACTCTGATGTTTTACATAATTGCTTTTTGTAGAACAAAAAAAGGTTGAGGATTTTCATTATTCAATCTCCTTCTATAACCTGTTCTTAAAAACTATATTCAAGGTTATATGCTAAAAGGACCAAAACATAAGCCAAGTACCTAAAAGTCTAAAACACTATGTTACCCAAAGCATCTGACACAGGTACAAGGGGTGTGGATATAAATGTATGGCATGGCTATTTTTGAAAACTTCTACATGTGATCAATAGGAATATCAAGTGTTTCACGTGGTACATTGAGGTCCAAGTGTCAATATCCAACACTTGTTTCCTCAGTTGATAGAAGAAACATAGCATCTTAGTTCCAAGTATTTAAGGCTAAACATATAGCATCTTATATCCTCAATTGATTAAATTAATGAATCCAGGAAGGATTACGAATTCCTAATGTGATAACATTATGCTGTTTACTTTTTGTCAGTTTTTAGTGTCCTTAATGGTATCACTTGGTGATTCTATTGAATTTGATGAGTAATCATACTCAAGTTGGAAAAGAAAATATATGCAGTTTTAAAAATGTAATTTTAAGTTAATTTTTAACATACCTAAAATGATATTCCATGTAGTATGTGCATAGACCAAAAACAGGAAAAATGAAGAATGAAGTTGGCATATGTGGATTTGTGAAAGTACGTATATCCAAAGAAAAAGAATGAAAGAGGGACTCTACCTTAAGTGAGTCAACCAATTGTTTTAAGGAGTCATTGCCTGAGTTGTTTTCATAGGATGATGTCGACAAAAAGCTACCAATACTCGATGCCTTTTCTCTAAAGCCTAAAAAAACATGAAGATTTTTTAATCAACTTATTTAAGAACCGAAGGTCTCTTATAAAAATACAAAATAGAAATTGATAAGTGTAATAGATAGAGAAGGGTAAGCACTTGATCTAAAGGATAGACTTACATACACAATGAAGCAAAAAAAAAAAAAAAAAGGAAGAAGAAGAAGAAGATTTCCTCCTTTGGTTGAAGCCTATTAAGCACGTAGATGGTTCCTAACAACTTGAACTTTTTAGGATAATTAGCTAGTCTGCATTTATCAACGTTAACATGGTAACAAAATGAGCAGTCTTGGGTACAAATTCCACCCATGTCAATAATATTATCCTATTAGTTCATGTGTTGGTCTGGATCAGTGAAATTCAGTAAAGTCCACCCACACATGAAGAGCAAATATTAAGAATATAAATATAGATTGATCTCTTTCCAAGATGTTGAAGCTTTTGGAATAAGTAATTAGTCAATCAACTTTCACAAAGCCTGATATCGATGATAATTTTATTCAATTATCAATTACATTACATGGGTAACATATCAATATCCTTCTACAAGGAAACAATGCCCTACTGAGCCAATTAGCAAACCAACTGTTCAAGTGCCAGTAAGCAAGAGAGTAACTGCAATTAAAGACTAAACAACACACTAAGGTGTAGTAGTATACTTTTGGGTACAACTTGAAGAAAACCGGTGGATCTACTTAAAAAGATTGACAAATAAACCACTTGTGTGATATCACATATAAAGTCAATTATATGTATTCAACAAAAGGAACGGTCAAGATAAAAAAAGGCAGCCCGGGGAAGGGTCTATTGTAGGCAACCTTATCTTGCTTTGCAAGAGATTGTTTCCGAGACTCGAACCCGTGACCTTTACAGCACACGGCAGCAACTTTACCGTTGCGTCAAGGCTCTCCTTCAAGCAATCAAGATAAACACCCTAAAAAATTCTGCGCATCATGAGATCACATTGCAATTGCACACTGTGCATCCAGGAACAAGAACTGCTATGAAGATAGACAAGTACCTTAGTCTATGCAAATGTGGTGAAACAATTGTCCAATAAAATGGAAGCAGACGAACATTGAGTGTTACTAAATTATAAGAACCTTAGAGAATAAAGTGGATATATACTTACGAAAAATGAGATCATCACCAAGTAGTGAGTGGCCATCTCTGACAAACTCGAATGCCAAACACCTTTCACGGAGAGAGATAATTAGACTCAAAGCACTGAATTTGACACTTCAAGAACATGTGATTGTATCAAAATCATTAAAAAACATAAAGAACATGTGATAGCAACAATTTGTTAAATATCACATTTTTGTTCTATTTTAATTTATTTGTAACTAAAACACAATTCATTTTAAAAAGGAGAATACATGATTAAGTGATGCTTAATCAATGAAATGGATTTTAAAAAAATTATGATATTGGCATAACTGTTGGGGTAATAATTGATAATTTTCTATGCTTATTACTATGTCGATTTCATATGAGATAACATTTGGAGGGGATAATTTTTAAATTATAACTAGATGCCCTGCTTGCTCGTCTATTGATTTGCCCGTCTATTGATGCATATCATGTTCCACCTTCCATGTTTGAGATTGGTTTATTCCATTGCCTGTTTCCTTTATATTTATCACTACTTAACTTTTGAAACCCCCATTTAAAATTTCTTTGTGCAACGCTAGTCCACCCTTAGCTAGTCAAAGTGGAAATCACTTAAATTTGAACACTCTACACTAAAGGGAATACAAATATACTAAAAAGTGAAACCTTTGACTCTAGCCTTTTATAAGACCTCCTGATCATCCATAAAGACATGACGGTGTGGGATGCCCATGGTTATTATTTATTTTGTGTGTCGATACTATATCATTGTTTTACCGATGAGGGTCTTTACCCAAAAATAACTTTGTGACTTTGACTCCAAGGTTTAAAAGTGGATTTACTTGTGACAAATAAATGGTGATAATTAAAAGTGAATATAACCACAAATGATTATTGATATGTGGCATAAAAATTAAGAGTTGACTTTACATTAAATAAAATACCAACTTGAAATGAGAATTATGACTGGTTTAAATTCTTAAACTCTTAATCAACAAGATTAAAAGTGATATAAATTTTTTCTATTTCCTCACTTTGCAAATTGTGCTTATGCCCCTTTTTTGTTGGCCTCTAGTATGCCTTAGTTGGTTTCAACCTGTGTAGAGTTGCTAAGAAATTTTCTAACATTCTATAAATCAATTTTTTTCTTGTTTTATTTAGTGTTCTTCTTATTGGACATTTTGGTATAGGATATTGTTGTTGTACTTTCTTTTAACGGAAGGAATAAAATGCATTTTTTGCTGAATAGTTCATGTTTAGCATAGTTATTTATTGTTATTATAGTTCTTGGATACTTTTTATTTTATTGTAACTAGGTGGGGTACCTCTTAGTGCATGCAATCACAATTGCAGGTCATGAAAAAATTGGTTGTAACAATTTTTTAATGCTCAAAGACTCAAAAAGAAAAAAAACAAAGTAAACCAGGTGATCTGGACACACAATTCAGAATCTTTTCTTCAGTTTTTTACTCACCAAAGAATCCCAAGAAAACCAAACATGTAAAAGACAGATTCCCAACCGAAATTTTGGATGATTGGAGGAGCTAATAGAAGCCTGCAAGTAAAAATGTAGAGAAAGTTTAGTTTTGACATTGAACAACTTGACAAACTAGTATCACAATTGGAATGGATCTCCTTTAGGTTGCTAAATGCTAATATTCTTAATTGTGGTGCAACATAGAGCACAAAAGTCCAAAACTACATCAGATAATAACCGAGTAAGGTAATCATCAAAATCCAATATTCAATTTCCCAGTAAAAACAAAACACCAAAAATGTACCCTAAGATGCTTCCTATGCTAAGACCACCAAAAACAACTGCAACTGCTCTTGAGCGCTCTTGCAATGGAATAAACCTGCATTAGACCGAACCGCCAAAGAACCATGTATAAGCTCACAAAAAAGATAGAAGGACAATGAAAAATGCCATTGTAAACACAAATAATTTTTCTTGCATGATTATTTTAAGTTCCATGGTGAAATAAATGTATTTAACTAATAAACTTTTTTAAAAAAAGAGATTAATTAATTCAGGAGCATCCTGACCATTCCATAATGCATATTCCTTTTAATTATTTCCTCGGTGCATAAGCATATTTATCACTAACAACCATAGAGCAATGTATACTTTACACAACAACAAGAAGCCATCTACCCAACTATATGAAGACAACTACATGGAATTTATGGTTATGTTTTCATTGAATTTTAATAAGGCACTACTCAAGTCATTGAAATTACTTATAAGTGTAGCTTTACCAGTGCTGCAGTTCAATACCAAGACAAAATCCTAATAGCCAACCCACAGTAGGACAAATAGTTTCTTATTGTATAGAAATGTACATCAATATCTGGTTGGTAGTTGATGAAAAAAATTGAAATACCTCATTAGCCATACGGTATTTGAAAACAAAATTTTCTCGCATTATGCACTCTACGTATCTTCATGTAATATATTGGACAAAGGTAGGTAACTAAAGTTATGAATTGTCTCATTATATATGGATTATGGACTATGGAGCACTTTGACATGTGATGCAAATGTATGCTAATACGATTTTTTTACTCAACCGCTCAATGCTGGCACAATTAGTGGCATTCACCTGCTCAATATGTTGAGAATTAGCCAGTTCAGTAATCAGTGCTACTGAGTGTGGACATGATATAACTAAGTTTAAGCGTTTAGCAATTCATAAGTTCAATGGAACAGGAGTTCATTCTAGAGGATTGGATAACTTAATTCTACAAACTGCATCAACTAAATCTTACCTGGCAATTAGGTCAGTTGCAGCTGATGGAGAAACACCTTCCCCAATTCCAACCTGAACAAAGACAAATAAACATCTGCAGTATTTAAGTGAAAATTTACAACAATGAAATAGTGAGTTGAACCATAATATATCTGAAATTACTACAAATTGCAAGAAACATATACAGCAGACCCCGTGGCAAATAATTTCACAATAGTGGCATGTCCGCAAATTGAATGATGATTAACTAATATGCCTAGTTCAGACTACAGACAAAGCTAGACAATGGAAAGCAGGAAAAAGGTGTATGGCCAGTAGCACTCAAACACAAATATAATAGTGGAAATCCTTCAGCTAGATAAACAAAGAGTAACTAGTGAATCGTATAAAGTCTAATGCAAGAAAAAAATATACTTAAATAAATTCTTCAACTAGTAGACTCCATTATAGTGAATCAGAATTCAGAACCCAGCATTACATGCAAGTCAGGCACTTTATAATATGTAACATGAACATTTTTACAAATGGTAGAATAGCGTCACAAGTTTCAACATACCAATACTCTTGAAAAAACCAGTCCAGGCATAAACCCTGCTACAACTGGAACAAGTATAGTTGCCAATGACCAAGCCAGCACACCTACCTCTAGAACTCTCCTGCATTAACAAGACAATGAACAGAGAAATGCAACCTGTGTCATTGTCTAAGTACTCTGTAATATATATATACACACAGAAATACATAAATCATTAGAACAAAAAGAGATATGTGATCGTGATGGCAGAAGAGATAGAGAAACGAAAGGTTAAAGATCTTGTCTTAAGTGTAACAAATGGGAAAATAATATGCAAAAAAGAAGTGTGTACTTTTTCCTTTGGACACAAGAAAGTTAGTGAAAAGAGAAGACATGGTGATTCATAAAAAAAAAGAATGAATTCAACAAATTACATTATCATATGATCTAAGACATTGTTGATTGTTATACCAATAACATATAGGATGGAAAAGCACACAAAGGTCATTGACATCCTACGTAGGAACAATGATGAAATCATAGGATAAGACTGTAGGACTGAGGGCGAGATATTAAGATCCTGCAATTTAACCAAAAAAATCAAAATTTCTTTTTGACATTTATAATTTATTACATGTATTAACTTTCAGTACCTATTATAGTAGTATGTGAATATTTTGAACTTTGCATCATTCTCATCTAGAAAAGAACTGTTAATCCTAACTATTTGGCTCAGAAAAATGAATTTTAAAAGCAGTGTTAATCCCAACTTTATTTAAGACTATATTGGTAATAATATTCAATCATTTAAATTACTTTTAATTTTAATTAAGATAAATTGAGTCTTCTTGTCCCTCACAATTTAAACCAATTAATTCTACACATCTAACTATAGAGTCCAAATGCCATCTTTGAACATGTGTACAAACTTAATATAATTTCTCTTATCTCACCATTTGTTGGTGTTAAACCCAGTCATTCATGGATAATGGTATCTTTTAATGTTAATTTTATATTTCTTAGGAACCATGCTCGCTTGTCTCAACATTTCCATATTTGTTATATTATTTTTGTAAACATGTCTCCAATTATCCAAGAATTTGACCCACAAAATATAAGTGTGCATACAACAATTTTAAAATCTTCTCCATTTAGCCAAGAGGCACATGGGAGTGGCACAAGATTCTAAGAGCTTTCAATCAATCACTCTTTAACAAATTAATGAGGCATTTAAGCAATGGAATATGTTGATTTTTTATAAAGTAAGTAGCAAGTAATTGCATTCATTAATAAATTGTTTAGCGAATATAAGATGCTCTCATTTGTAAAATTGATCCTTAATAAGGATCCACCCATGAAAAGCCATGCTTCTAATTTAATTTTCAGGTAACCTAACATCAAACCGCACCTTAATCAATCATATTGGCATGGGGTTAATGGATTAAAAAGCTAAGTAAGTTCTATGAATTAACAGTAACTCTTCAAAAAAGAATGAACAGTTTGTCAATTTTATATACTAGAAAGGACCAAGTAACTAGAACTATTTGTTTGCTAGCTAGGTGTAAGTTTCTCATTGACTGAACTGAAGCTATAGTTGGATCGGACACTATAAAATGGATAATATAGAAAGAAAAGAAGCCTTTGTACTTCAACTCACAACTATTACCAACTAATATTGTGGGCTTACAGCAAAAGAGATAATGTGCCAATTATCACACTAATTTTCATAATCATAAGAAAAGACATATTCATGGCACTAACTTTCCACCAAAAAACTTGGAGAGCCATCCACCAGGTAACTGACTCAAAGCATAGCCCCA
Source organism: Zingiber zerumbet (assembly GCA_037833815.1). Classification (NCBI taxonomy): domain Eukaryota; kingdom Viridiplantae; phylum Streptophyta; class Magnoliopsida; order Zingiberales; family Zingiberaceae; genus Zingiber; species Zingiber zerumbet. The sequence continues at coordinate 51,137 of JBBMJZ010000150.1, read as the reverse complement.
GAAAAACGATGATTGAACCAAGCCAGCAGTTGAAGAATTCCAGCCAAATTGATGTGACATTGGTATGATGGCAATACTTAGGTTAACCTGAAAGCAACAAACATGGAAAATTACCAAAGGTATTGCTGTAAATATCACATATTTCCCACTGATTCAAACTTTGGAAGCATCAAGGAGGAACTTAAATTACTGAAATCATGACAAAGAATAGTGTTAATTAATTCAATAGCAGAAGATACTAGGAGTCTAGGGCCTGCTAACATATAAATTATCAGTTTTGAGCACGATGTACTTTACGTTTGTAGATCAAAATATGGGAATCGGCTGAGTCTTCAGCCCACTAAGTAACTGAATCAGAATCTAGATATCACATTTACCTTTTTATTTCAGCACTCAGCCACATGTCTCCAGTCATTCGATTGGCAAGACAAGGTAGCTGAAATTTTCCAGTTTCTACAAACAATATCTTTAATAATAAACTCAAAAAACTTTTCATGTTCTTATATGATCAATGTAGAAATTGGTGAGGGCACCACTTGTAAAGGTACTTGATAATGAAGCCATCATTAGTAAATCTTTGAATGTTGCTAACTAGGGACTTATTGCCCTAATGAACACCTTAAGTCTTAATTGGGGAAGATTTGACATCCAAATCTAGCTCAGATTGGAAATTGTGAACTATGAGGGAGGTTCATGAGATCTAGATAAGTGAACTACAGCTATGATCTAGAAAGACCCAAGTAGAGTAGAACCATGGTACCTTATTTTTGTTAGCAATTAACCTTGAAATTCTCAAAAAAAAAAAAAAAATCAAATTTATTTATAGGCCTCCTATTTCAAAGATTTACTCAAGACCATCTATTAAAATGCAAACTTTAGCTTAGAGAGTAAAGCAGTGACCAAAGTGTAAATTTTAACACATTTTTCACTAGGTTAGACTCATAGTTATCAAGCTTAATACTCACTTTTAACTGAATTGCACCTATAACAGCAAATTTAGTTTGATAGTAAGTTTCAATTGTGCCATTATTTTAAAATCTTGAGGTATAAGCTAAAATCTACAGTTTAAATACAAAAGGCAAACTAGAGAAAGCTTCTTCCATATAAACCACAATGATTCACACTTCCAAAGTATAAATAGCATTGTTACCATGCAGAGTACTATGGGTTGCCAGTGTTTCAAATTACAGCAGCATAATAACATCAACAAATGATTTATCTAGATAACTAGTTCTTCCATTGCACGAGCTTATGAGCCCTAAGCTTAGTTTAGAAAGTTGCCAAATTTGTCATTTTCAAAGAAAGGCCTGCTTGCATGTTTTTTCCTTAAAATGAAAGTGTTCACGGATAAATATTAGAAACTAGGTGCTTTATGAGGTGGATTGTCCCTTTTCTTTCTATTTATTGGATTTATAGTTTTTTGAATAACAATAATGGTAAACGATTAGAAAAAAACATTACCCTGTGGTCCATGTCGAACTACCTCTATTGAAGCTACACAGACGCATCATTACATCACCCAACAGTGTCTCCGAGTAACTGGTTCTTCCAATCCGAGAAAAATATTTTTACCTATTGCGTAGTTTCTAATGCCCGATGAGTACTCATGAACCTAACTAGGTTAATGACCAAACTTCATGATTCATTTAATTACATGAAACTCCATCGAAAGTACGAAAAAAATTGGGTTCTTTACTACCAACAAAAAAGTCTCAACTCAAGAACTCTCAAAACTCCACCCACCGGCATACAAACAACAAGATGTGAACATTCCGAGAAACAACGCACCTTATCCATGTTGCAGATCACAAATGCGAGCGACGTCGTGCCAATGAGCTTATACCTCTGCGGAAAGTCCTTCCAAGGGGGCCAGCTCCACTCGGACTCCTTATTTTCCTCACCACTTACTCCCCCTCTTTCTTCTTCCTCCCCCGCCTCAACGATCAGGCGCTCGCCGTCCAAATCTCTCTGTACACCACATCGAATCACTCCCCGAAGCTCCTCCGCCCTTCCATTCCTCCTCCCGGAGGAGCACGAAGCCCTAACCCCAAGCCGCGAGAGGAGGCGGAGGGGTCGGGAGCGAGAATGCCGAGGAAGCGGGAAAAGAGGCACAGACCGGCGCTCGAGGCAATCGCAGCGGCTCCACTGCAGGGCGAGGTAAGCCCTCGTGATCTCCATCGATCGATCCAGCGCTCGGGAGACCGGCGGGCGGTACCGGAGCTCGAGCCCGGAGAATTTATAGGAGGCGAAATCAAGTGGACTACCAGACGCCACGAGAGGCGCGAGTGGAGGAGCGAACGGGTACACGAGCACGCAGGCCAATGAACGCCACACACGTGGGACGTTACAGTCGTGGCTCAGAAGATCGCTTGTGGCGGAGACGCAACTAAATCAACGAATATGATATGTGATATGGACTTTACAATTTCTTTTTTTTTTTAATAAAAAAATAACTTACTGAATAAAAAAAAGTTTATTATTTACCAACAAGTGTTTATTTATTTCTTTTGTTTCGATAGTAAAATAAAAATAAATAAATAATGAAAGGCTTGGTAAACCGTTAAAGGAAAATTAGGAAAAAAATTAACAAAATTAAATTCAACGAATTTTATTTTATTTTATTTTGTAGTAGTCACTGTCAAGGTTGACTAAGGGATGACAATGGGCCTCGGCCCATTTTCTCCTACAGTCGGCCCATTTTCTCCTATAAAGGATCTCGTCGATCGAGACCTAGGACTCACCTGTCATCGGAGTCGGACGGTGTCTCATGCGCGCGCAACGTGGAGCTCTCGAAACCGAACATCAACCAGACGGAGGTGATGACTTCTCCTTGTTTCTCTGGATCGTAATCTTCCGATCTGTTTTCTTCTCGATAGATCTGCATTCCGAATCGTTGAGGCTGGCAATGATTCGTCTTCCAGGGGTCGCCATGTCGGCGATTACTTGTCTAGATTCATGGCCACCAAGCCCAACACCAAGAAGGGTACGAGTTACTGGGACATTTGTGCACTATTTTTAAAGCAGTGTAGTTTGAATGCGCATTTGCTATAATGTCATCTTCAGCACCAAAGAAGAAGGAGGTGAAGAAAGAGACTGGACTTGGTTTGACCCACAGGAAAGATGAGAATTTCGGTGAATGGTACTCTGAGGTGTGTATTATGAGGCATAAAAGGCACTTGTTGTTTAGTATGTTGTCATCATTGAGACGCTAAAATTTCTACTTGTTCCCGTCAGGTCGTTGTTAACAGTGAAATGATCGAATAATATGACATATCTGGCTGCTACATCTTGAGACCATGGACAATGACGATTTGGGAAACCCTACAAGTAAGCTTTAGAATTGCATTCATGTTCTAATATCTATTTCTCTTTGTTAGAGATATGGCTTTCTAATTTAAATCAGCCAATGATCTTCCCAATAAAAACCAGTGGCATATCTTATATTTCTATAGCCTATTTAATGTTAAAGAAATATGGGCCGTAATTTATTTATCCATTTTAGGTTTTAAGCTGCCCATTTATTTTATGATATTTGTGGGTTTTCTTCCTAATGGGTGAAAATTTATTGTATTGTACATGCAGACTTTTTTTGACGTTGAAATAAAAAAGATGAACATCAAGAATGCCTACTTCCCTCTATTTGTTACTGAAAATGTTCTACAAAAGGAGAAGGATCATATTGAAGGTTTTGCTCCGGAGGTAATTCTTTTAGCTTATTTATGGAACTATGACTCTATTTGAAATTGATTTCTTTTTGTTGAAAATAGCTGTTTTTCTTTTCTCTTTTTTCCGTGAATATATTCAAGATTACTATCCAAATATAGACAAGACAGTAATTAACTATAGATAGTAGTTGAAAGAAAGGTAGGAGGGCAGGAGGAAGTGAACATCTTGACATAGTAGTAACACTAGGATATCAAGATATCTTAAACATTGATAAGGCACTGCTTAAATATAGAGAAAAATGGAAAGAAAGATAGGAAGGCAGGAGGAAGAGAGCGTCATGGTTATAATAGTAATGCGCTTTGAGTTTTTTCCTTGTCATGGAATATCTAGCTTGATATAGTATATTGTAACATCACTGTGGATGCCAGTTATATCTGAAGTCGCCAGTGAAAGCCAGTTATCACTGTCTAGACATAAAAGCTTTAACTTGCATGTTTAACTTTTTTTTTTCTCTCTAAAATAGATACACAAGCAAAAAGATAGACAGATAATGCAGTGAGAGTACTTCTAAGGTTTTAATTTCCTTAACTATCATTGCTTTCTAGCAATGGATAACTAAAATCTTTTATTTGAGTTTGGCAATTATTACTTCATGCTTAGTTTGTTTTTATTTTAGTTGTGATGACATTTCGGTGTGATACAATAAAGAGTAAAATTTCATAATTAAGATCCTGCTACAGATTAAGGACCCCCAGTAATGCATATTTGAACAGGCACACAGGATTTTTTTTGGATATTGAATTAATTTGTTGATAGATTAAGGAGTGATTCTGTCTTAATATAGATCCTGCATTAGTTATAGCATGCTTAGTGTTGCATTCATATGATAGTGATAAAGCATAAGAGCTTTTGCCATTTGAAGCAGTGATTGTGATGACTAGTTTTTGTTATCAATATTTAGCCTTGATGTCCATGGGACAATGTACCATTGATCTTTCTTGCAGGTTGCTTGGGTAACCAAGTCTGGACAGTCTGAGTTGGAAGTTCCTATTGCAATTCGCCCCACAAGTGAAACTGCCATGTATCCATATTTTTCAAAATGGATTAGGGGCCATCGTGATTTGCCATTGAAGCTTAACCAATGGTGCAATGTTGTGAGATGGGAATTCAGCCATCCCTCTCCTTTTATCAGGTATTTTCATGTTCTTTGGAGTTGACAGAAGGCAGGTTCTTGCATCAGAAGGCTTTGAATTTGAATTCTTTGGAAGCATGTAGTTGTTTTTTTTAAGATTCTTTAAGTTGTAATGACTGAATCTGGCTTAAGGGATCGGTAGTTTTGAGTAGCTGTATACATATTTAGCTAATATCAAAGTTTGTAATTATTTAGACTCAAAAGTATTAAAGTTATAATAGAGTTAGTCTATCATTGAGTACTAATTAAAACACTTGATTAATGGGCATCGAAGTTTGGCAATGTTGATGGATGGGCATCTTCTCTAACACTTGTGTGTTCATGTACGCAACCCCAATATGTTGTCAAGTGTCAGCATTCACTTCATGCCTTCGAGATTTTCTTCTATTAGCCCAGATCAGTCTTTTTTTTTCGTCGCCAACAGAGGAATGATAAATGATTTTAATTGTGATGCTGAGTTTTTTCCTTTGCACTATCGTCAAGTGTCAACTATTTGCTGTTGGTTGCATGAATCCTATTGGCAATATCATTGGTAAATATTCAAATTGATTAAACCATTCTTTATTACGTTGACTAATGTTTCTTTGGACTTACTCTAACTCTTATGCCTTCTATTGTAATAGATCAACTCATAACTCTAGAATGTATTGGTCATTTGAACGATGCCCATACCATCTTGGCCTATTTTTCCTCATTTTATCATCTGTTGGAGAAAAAACCTCTTCTTCATTAAAACTTAATCAAAAAGTGACACAGCATTGACACAAATGTCTCTTAAGGAAAATTTGATATCGCTACTGGTAGCAACCTTCATATTTTGGTGAAATGACATCAATTTTAACTGTTCCTTTTTTTAATGTGCTAATCTTTGAAAACTGAGATGCTCCATAATTGTCTGAGTTGTCTCTTTCTTGTTGGGATTTAGGCACTGTCTGCCTGATTGATTTGCCATGTTTTTCTTATCTGAAGGAGCCGAGAATTTCTATGGCAAGAAGGGCATACAGCTTTTGCGACTCAAGCTGAAGCAGATCAAGAGGTACCTTAGTACATCTGAATGGTAGTAACTTGGACATATGAGCTAAAAATATGATTATCTTAGTTGGTAATTGATGCAATCATTATCATTATGCTTTCTTCAGATGCTAGTTAAGTAACAATCACTGAATAAGGCAATGATTGGACATCTAAATTAAATATGGTTAAAATAGTTATTAAAAAGTTTATTTCCTTTTATACCTAGTGATAGATTTCTTGGTCTCATCAATTTAATTATTCTTTATGTGATATCACATGCTGTAAAATGTTGTAAATACTGAGAAGCCTTCAAAAGCTCTTCTGCAAGGAGCTCATATTGGAAATTTGGAATCTGAACCCTGTGTTTTGACTACAGTTTGAGTTGAAAGTGGCATGACATGCAATCTATTTTAAATTTGTAGCCATGCTCAAATTGATCGATTTGTTGATTAAGCTACTAACCTCACTACTATATATCATTGTTTCACGTACTTCAAATCTTGGAATTATATCGGAAAATATACGAAGAGTTCCTTGCTGTTCCTGTTGTTAAGGGTAGGAAAAGCGAGTTAGAAAAGTTTGCTGGTGGCTATTATACCACTAGAGTTGAGGTACTGAAAGATTAGTTCTATTGATTTTTTTTTCTGTAACTGTATATAGTTGATTCATCATAAAAAACAGTTCGTTGTCAGAAGCATATTTTTTTTCTCTAAGGTTTAAGAATTTCTCACAATTTTCCAGGCTTTTATTCCAAATACAGACCGTGGAATACAAGGTGTAACCTCACATTGCTTGGGACAAAACTTTTCAAAGATGTTTGAGATAAATTTTGAGAATGAGAAGGGCGAGAAGTCTATGGTTTGGCAAAATTCTTGGGCATACAGTAGTCGTACGGTAATTTTGTTATATTACTGTTTTTTCATGATTTGTGTTTAAGCCCAACATGATTTGCTTTGCTTTGTGATCTTTAGATTCTTAGGTTCATCTGATGTATAGATAATTTTATTTGTAGTGAATCTTAATCTTAGCATTGAAATATTGGTTACTTATTCTGTCTAATGTTGTACTTTTAATTGTGTCTATATTGTGACATTACTGTTAGCATACACAATCTGTTCAAGCAATATTACTCTTCAAGTTTGTATGTTTGTTGTTTTGCCAATGCTTATCTTGAATATAGTACGATTGTTTTTTTCTAAACAAGAAATCAAGCACTCAAAACAATTTTTGAAGTTTGTTTTACTGTTCTTGTAGGAAGTTATTGAGATCATTGTATGACTCTGTCAATGCTCAGGGGTTGTAGCTAAGTGAATGGTACTTCAGTTACAAATTGAACTTGAGATTGGTATTATACATGAGGATTATCTTAGTATAAGCAAATTGAAATTTGCCAGACTGGTGTGGGATGTTAGCATATTACAATATTGAGTATAGTATTGTACATTTCCACTGCATGAATATTTGCCTTCTCTAATGTTCAGTTTTGTGCACAGTGGGGTTATGGTGATGGTCCATGGAGATGATAAAGGCTGGATTTTACCACCCAAAGTGGCAGCAGTCCAAGTTGCTGTAATTCCTGTACCGTACAAGGATGCAGATTCTGATGCTATTTTCAATGCTTGTTCTTCAACAATTCAGAGGCTTGGTGAATCAGAATTGAGAGCTGAAGCTGACTTGAGAGATAACTATGCCCCTGGTTGAAAGCATTCACACTGGGAAATGAAAGGTGTTCCTTTGAGAATTGAAATTGGCCCAAAGGATTTAGCAAATAACCAGGTAAACTAGGATCAGTTATAGCGATGGTTGCTCGGTAAAACTGTTGTTTCTCATGAATGACTAATGTTTATGCCGTTCTTTCTTCAGAATTCAGATACCAGACACCAATTTGTTATGTTTAATGCTTTGTTAATTGATATACATCCACTTTGGATTTTATTGGTTGTCAATTCTCTCTTCAAACTCAATGGTGCTTGGAGTCACCACTTAAGTTTTCTTGCAAGTCACATGGCCGGACCTCATTGGAATCACCATTTTGTTCATTGTATCATTTTTTTATTTGATAGGTGAGAAATCTCACATCTAATTCTGCAGGTACGAGTTGTTCGTCGTGACAATGGTGCTAAAACAGATATACCAATGGGATATTTGGTGGATCAAGTGAAAGAGATACTTAGAAACATCCAGGAATGCTTGTTTAATGCTGCAAAGCAAAAGAGAGATGCATGCATAAAGGTTGTCAATATGGGATGAGTTTGTTTTGGCTCTCAATGAGAAAAAGATGATCCTTGCTCCTCGGTGTGATGAAGAGGTACATCTTTTTCCATGCTCAAGAGATTCTTGCCGTATACATTTATGCATCTTTGTATCTTCTGATTTGAAGATCTTCACTTTTTTGATCGTATGAGTAGTAGTAGCTGAAACATCTAATTGTGCTGTTTATTTATTTGCAAGATGAGCTAATTATTTTTATCAGCCTTATTTGTTTAAGGAATATTTCTTCTGTCTGTATTATTTTTATTCTTAAGTTATAATTTTTTAGTTGTATACATAAGTTAGCTGGCTTCAAGTCTCATTTAGATCCACTGTAGAATTAAAACTAATATTTCTGTTGCCCATCTTTTTTTTTTTTTTTTTGCTCTTTAAAAAATGTTAATTGTCTAAGTCAACAAATGGTGTTCTTGGAGCTCGAACAAAGGGTGAACTTGGAGCTGCAAAGTCTCTTTGCACCCCATTTGATCAGCCCAGACTCCCTGAAGGTACCCTTGAATCAATTTTTTTCACGCTATTACCTTTAGTATCACTGTATCTGTGTTTTTTTTACATCCTTGTACTTTTACATTGATCTCCTTCAAGTATACCTCAGGAAGTAAACAATTTTTTTACAAAATTAAGAAGAAACCAAGGAGTGGGATTGTTCAATGTTTATTTATAAATTTGGAGTTGAAAATCTGTAGTGCGATGCAATATGATACAAGATTCTGAACTTGAGATTATTCTAAACCTTGGTGGATCTTTTTGGATACACACACGCAAACACATATATAATATATATGGAAAAATAAATAAGATGCTGGATGAACATCTTTATATGTTTTGTTTCTTCAAATTTATGAGTATTGTTCGTTTCATTTCTTTTCCCTAATCTTGTTAAAAGTAAATTATGATTTTTGCTTTGGGTTAGGACTCAACATCAAGACAGTTTTACCCTTGCAAAAATGTCTGGTTTAGAGTTCTTAGTGCCTTCCTTTTTACACTTTCAATTTTTCACGGTAAATCCCACTGGGCCATCAAGATTTTCTACTTTTCATATCATTTTCAGGGACATACTGGGGTCGAAGCTACTAAATAGATCGATGTGTCGCTAGACACTTTACCTGGGATTTTTGCAATCGCGCTTCAAAGATTTTTTGAAGAGTGATGTGCGAGAACTTAATTGAATCAGAAATAGTAATGATTAAAGTGACCTTTACTTTTCAACAATTGATTTAAGCAAATATCAAGTCTGATGGATTGTCTGTATTCATTTGCAAAGCCTGATAAGTGAATTGAGCATTCATCAACGAGGAAGATCGGGCTCATTCTCTCTGGACTTGGCTCCATCTCTGTATTCACCATGGTCAGGCTTAGCTGCAGATAACTGAGTGACTGTTACGGATGAAGATATCGTACCATTGTTTGCAACGATAAATGGATCACTTGTCCACGGGAGCACAGTATGATTTTTGCTGGTGTATATGATGAGCCAGGGTAGAAGTTTGGTTGGTACGACTACATGGAGTAATTCATGGTAGTCAACTCAATGAATAAATGTGTCAGACTTTGTCGAATGATTTCATTGAAACAACTATAATAATATTTTAGCAAAATCTGAAAAATGGGCATCAACAATCAAAGAGGTTCCATCTCATACAATGCAATGAAATATACAAAGTAAAAGCAAAATATTAGGTAGCAAACACTAATACAGCCTAGTGATGCAAAGATTAAGTATACTTCAAATCATATACACTTTGAACAGGAGATTTTAGAATTTATCTTGAGATTTGCATAAGTGTATGGCATTGCTGAGCCCAAAACACACATCATAAAGAGAAGATCTTGATCCGATCATCAGCAAATTGAATGTTTCAAGTATGAGCTTCCTTAGCCAGCCTAAATAATTATGTTCCCTTCAGGCTTTTTGCATATACTTTTCTTATTTCCCACAGACTTTCTCCAACTTCCTTCATAGCAGGTCGGTCAGATCGTGTAGGCGCAGCACACTCAAATGCCAGATCGAGCATCTTTCTGATAACTTCTTCGTCTACTTTTTCATCCAGCATGGGGTCTAGTATCTCCTGGACATTTCCTTCGTTATGTTTTCTGAAGGCCTGCAGTAAAAGGAAGGATATCAAAGATCAGGAAGACAAACACTGGGTATAGAGTTACTTTCTAAGGAAAGCATCTTCTATTAAATTTAAGCTCGAAGATTTTCTATTAAACTACAGTGTATAGTCTCTTTTTTAGATCATTGAAGATCACTGCTCGATTTGCTGGTGTTCAGTCTCTGTTCATTTGACCCAACAGAGAAAATATATAATTAAATTATAATAGCTGATCAAGTAACATAATTGCGAACTGATTGGTTTCTTAAGCAGTCAAGTGGCACACTTTGGTCTTTTGGGAGTTCAAAAGCACAATCAAAGGGGACTTTGAAGAAATAAAAGAAGATGAAACAGCAACTACTAGTCTCTGACAATCAAATTTTTAGAAAGAACAAAATGCTGCTTACCCATCTTACTGTGATTCTTTCATCGGCATTTCTTTTCAGGTCTACAGGACGCCGTCCGGAAATAATTTCAATGAGCAAAATTCCAAATGAGAACACATCACTCTTTGGAGTGAGTTGATATGTCCTAAGGTATTCGGGGTCAAGATACCCAGCAGTTCCCTTCACTTTGGTTGAGATGTGAGTCTGATCTGCATCTGTCGGACCAGACTTTGCAAACCCAAAGTCTGATACCTTGGCCCTATAGCTTTCTGTCAGCAGAATGTTGGATGACTTCACATCCCGGTGGATTATTGTTCTTTCTGTCAATGAGCCAATAGTTTAATTGTAATTTCAGTTCACCAAAGAACAAAGTAACTCAACCCAAATGACACGAGAAATTAGATTTTCTAGGAGTCGGTCTCAGCTTGGCGCTCATTTTAATAAACTGATGCTAATACAAGAAATCATTAGGTAATAGAAACTACTTAGGAGGTTCAATCGACAATTACATCTCTGGCAATTCGATCTCTAGCCCAATTAGTACTGGACATGCATAGAAAGAGTCCAAGAGATAAGAAAGGGAACATGTAAATTCCATGCATCTTAACTTCAACTTACAAAATTTACTTGGGACAGGATAGAATAAATCCTTAATGGCTAGGCTAAGATTCAAGCAAAAATTTAATCAAAATTGGCAAGAGGTGTCCTTCATTTGTGAGACACTTGCATGCGAGTGAAACCAGAACTTATAAGAATTCTATCGAATCTCTCAATAAAGAGAAGGACGAGATACCTCAAAATTGGCTATGGCATCAGACTCTGTAAGAGAATAGACTAAGGTGTATTGAATAGTTTGCTACATTTGTAAAGCAAAAATACAAAACTATTAAATCTATTTATAAATGAAAATAAATAAAAAATGTGGGTTGTGAAAGAAATGGGAAAAGAAAAAAAAAATACAACGATAACAAAGCCACACCTGCATATAGATGGAGGTAAGTCAATCCATGAGCAACATCAATAGCAATTCCTAAACGCTGATTGAAGTCCAATATCCTTGTATAGATACCTGAAAAATCAGAAAATTAAACCCATGACAGTCAAGAACACAACACCACAGCAAGGAAATTTGCAGCTTACCATCTAAATGCTCCCTCAGAGTACCATTTGGAACGAACTCAGTAATTATAATTCGTTCATTTCCTTTGGTAGTTACACCAAGCAACCTCACCAAATTTCCATGTTCAATCTTTGTGAGCAATTCGGCTTCATTGTTAAATTCGTCTTTCAAAGATGAAATTTGCTCCTATCCAGAAACTATTGTCAGCAGATGGCATCCAAGCAATATGAACAAATGCAAATTTCTCATCAAAATGCTTGGTGGTTGTGGTGTACCAGTCAGAATAAGAAGCATATGACATAGCAACGAAGCAATGATACAAAGGCCACGGAGTGTGTTCAAGCATCATGGAGCCAACTAAAGCACAATGTTTTCTGAAAAAAAGGTTTGCTACCCTACTGTGCATAGAGCTATCAACAAGATTCAGTACTCAATTAAGTGCAAGGTATGCTTGCTAGAAATAGCACAATTGACCTATTTGAACAAGATCTAATATCCTTTTCCTCTCATTTATGGGAGAACGAAAAATGTTAGTCCTTCAAATATATGAGCAACTTATGTGAATAGGACAAGCACTTTGAAGATGACCTTGATTTCTCCTTAAGAGGTATCCATGCATGCTCAGCGTTATTAGTCCTCATCTCAATTGTTACCATCAGGACCTCTACCTCAGCCACTTAAGTAATCGAGATAAGGGACTCCTCTTATAGTCACTACTATCTTCTCTAAAAAAAGGCAATAACCTTGCAACTATATTTCCGGAAAGACATCAGCATGGGAATAGACACATTGAATAAATGGAAGAGACGACTGAATATATGAGGATTAGACAAGTTAAGGGCAAATATTCTAATTCTTTCATCATGGGATTACCAAAGTAGAAGCCTACTAGCTAGTGGGTGATGGAATCCTATATCCTACTTGCCAAAAGAGCTAATCAACAACCAATATGAATCATAAATTCATAATTTCCTCTAAACTTGTTAAGTAGATATATCAGACAAAATCACCTGTGAGTAGAAACAGATCTCCCAATGTTTCTTACTTGATCAAAATTAAATTAATAAAATGTTGCTTACCAACAGAACTGGTTATCTACTTTTTGATAATGCAAAGCATACATTTGATGCTAAGCCTATTTTATCTTCCTTTAGAAAGAGATATATAATTAGTTACCTTCTTTGCTCGTTTGATCGCAACGATTTGACCATCTGGTAAAACACCTTTGTACACAGTTCCAAATCCACCTTCACCTAATTTCATTTGAGGTGCAAAATTTTGAGTAGCTTTGACTATCTGATTAAGGGTGAGATGTACTGATCCAATTCTACTCAATTGAGGCGATGATGAAAATCGAGATGGACTGGGAGGAATTCTTGGAGTAGCTGGAAACTTTTCAGATGTGGAAGTTAATTCTAAAGATTCATTTAAATCCACTGGGACACAGGAAAAAAAAAATGTAATTAGAACACAGGGTAACAGATAAGCAACATTTATGCCCATGGACCAACAATGATTTCACAACATGAGATTGGCAGTTTGTTTCAGCATGTACTTAATGGTGTGAAACATATAGCAAAAAACAAACACCATCTATAATTTTCAAACTGTGACAAAACTGTTCACTCTGGGTTTCGAGCATCAATTATTTTAAACTGGCAATTAAATCCTTTTTAATGTTTACTGAAACAGATATATAATTCTGGAAGCGTAAGTTCATACTTGACTCGCTCGTTCTCTGCTGCCGGTCATGTACACTGTGATGGCTTTCTTCTTTTCGTTTAGCATAGAAGCAAGGACAGAAGATACCACAACACAATAGGAGCATTCCTGGAAGAGCAAGAGGGATGTCTTGTTTTTCTGAAGAAATTATATACCGTTGCCCTTCTTCGGATGTATTAAATTCTCTCCCCTGACTATAGTTAGTGGCATTTTCCAAAAACTGTAACAGTTTTCTTCCACCTTGCCTTATCAAGTTAACTGCAGTAAGCAATAAGAAAATAAGTGACAAAAAACATTCCACTGTGTTCTCTAACAAAGCAATAGACCTCCAAAAAGTAAAACTTAAGAAAGGAATAACTATTCAACTGATAAGCTGTGAGCAGATGTGCAATTTCATATGTGAGCTAGTTATAACAATGCAGTAAAACAACAGAAATTCACAGATATTTACAAGAATGTAAATCTATCTCCCTAGCAGTAGCAGAAATGCAGAATCATATAGTTCATAGAACAGAATTTAATATGAAGTGACCATGTCAAAAAAAAATAATTAAATAAAACTAATATTAATTACCCTCGACATGAAGTAATGGTGTCAAGTCTTCATTGCAGTACTTCTCTCCAATCTTTCCCCAATGTTCCATGTCGGGATCAGAAGCAAAACAGCCATTACTGGAGTAGGACTCAAGTGCCTCGCAGATCAGAACTGGATCCTCTATCCGTCTTCCATTAATTAAGAGGTAGTACTCGTCGGACGATGATTCCAAGTACTGGACCTGATCGTAACCACATACTTTCGGAAGAGCTGGAACTGCAACCGAAGCCAAACCCCACGGTAATTGTGATAGCACCAATAACCACAGAGTAAACGAAGCCATTCACCAATTTTCAAGCAAACCCCCCAAAACGCTCTCTCTTCTACGCGCACATCATAAGATCCAAGAGAGAGGAGAAAAGATTAAAAGTTACGAACCCGAGCATATAACCCTCAAAAGATCGGATTTTTAGCTCATAGCAAGCTGGCGCATGCCTCAAAATCCGATGATCAACAGTATACTAATCCTCCAATCGAAAAGAGGGCAAGGAAGAAGAAAGGAACCGAAAACCTAGAAAGATCTCATTTTGATGAGGAATTGGATGATATTCCAATCGTCAAAGCAATGAATTCGAGGTAGCAATAAATCCGGGGAGGATGAGAGAGGCGTGAAGCTTCGAAGAAGGAGATGGAGATAGAGAGGATGAGGAAGCCGTGTGGAAGAAAGCAATAGGCGCGTGATGTGAGTTGTGCACGTGCTGCCGGGGTGGAATTGGGCGGGCGGCTGGGTAGTAACAAGTAAGTGTTCGCTACTATATATCAAAATCTAAACTCGTATTAAAATTTTCATATATCAAATTTTTAATTTATATTATGTATATTAAAATTTTAGTATAATATCATCGAAAAATTTAATATGATTTAGTCATTACAACGTTAAAATGTTAATGTTTAAATTTAGCAGAAAACGAAAAGACAGCATATTATTTATATTAAAAAATTATTTTCCTTTTAAAGATTATCAAGTATCATAGCCGTAATTTAATATCTAAAATAATATATTATACTAGAAACTTTGACTAAAAAATGCTCTATAATGTATCTTCAACTTCAAATGATTCTGGTCAAATTGACTAAGATCAAGGCAGGATATTTCAGACATTAGATTATGAGTGATATGAAATATTTTTTTTTAAAAAAAAAACTGCTCGATGAACAGCAAGTAGCAATAAACCAAATGTGCCATGCAACATATAGAGTTGATCCACCCACAACACTTGAAATGGAGAAAACATATGAAACTCAAATGGAAGTTTCGAGCTCTGAAAGACAAAAAACAAACCACACAATAAAACACCATACTGGCAAAAGTTTCCTCAGGGTGAAAGGTAACAATAGGTCGGTTATTTAATCACGTTGCAGCAGCAGCAACAAACCTCCGATCCGGAATCACTTTCTCGACCGTTTTATCTTCCTACTACTGGTAAAGTAGACAGCTCGATAAGGACAACTAAAGCACACTCGCCAAGAAAGCAGTTGAAGTTGAGCATGGAGGCCTATGATGACAATGCAAACGCCACAGCTTGACTGGAGTTTCCACCACGAAGCGAATCCCAGGTATCACTATCGTGTTCGAAACATTCATAGGACTTGCTTATATTCCTCCCAATCGAAGATAATCAATTCTTTGTCCAAGCATCCTGGTAGCATTGGTGCATCCTCGTAAGGAGAAGGCAGAAGTGTAAGTATATTGACTAATCCCAAGTAAAAAAAAGCATAAACACAGTTTTGCAACTTAAGGAAACACTGGCAGAAGATTATTACACAATGGCTGAGAGAGAAAAAATGATACCTCATCGTGTATTATGAACTGGACAATAGCTGCTACAAATTAAATGGAACATAGTTAAATGTCAAGTCGCTAAGTGCTCCATGATATCAAGCTTAAAAACAAATTAATTCAGAGTTGTGCAGAATTTGTAATATCTGTGTGCATTACACATATATAACACAATTTGGCTAAGTCAAGTAAATGCAAAATAACTTGTAAAAAGGTGCTGAAGTGATGAACATTTATTAGTTTCCCTTATAGCAATAGTAGAGACCACAACTAACAATCAAAACCTGAGAGGCTGAGACTGGAAATAACTTCCACAAACTCAAGTGAAAACTGAGTCTAAAGCATTTCAAGTCAGACTGAGCAAAATGCAAACCCTCCTCAGAGGAAAAATATCACCAAATACATTAAAGTCTGCAGCCGAGATTATACAAGCTGGAAATTTGAAAGAATAGTTACTGTCCACAATCTTAAAAGAATTGTTATATGAAGAAAAGTTGAGGGAGCTTTGTGGCAATGGAGATGATCATTTAGATATTTTAATTTATGCTATAGTAAATGATAAGATATTAAAAGGTGCTTAAATATAGCTTTCAGTAACTAATAAAAGATATACTCATCCTACAACTGGAGAAATCCATCTAATAAATGAGAACTTGTTCAGCCATTAATTTCCCCAAAACAAAAGCACAACTTAAATGAACTATACCAGGCATTTCATATAAAATCCATTAAAAATAACTTAAAAGACAGCTAATAAAGTTAACGGCGCCTACCATATAAAGTCCAAGCATTTGCAGTGCTCCCATGACTATCAATGTTTGACCATAAACTTGACGACAATTAATTCTGTGAATATGGGACTGATTTCAATAGGCACGAAGTTGCAAGCCACCCACCATGGAAGGCACTTCATCCATCACTAAAAACATAAAAAAAAATTTAAAAATGTAATTGAAGATATTTCATCCAACATCAAAAGGCAAGTTAGTCATTGTATGAATGTGTGAAATTTTCTACACAAAAGTTATAACAGCAATACCTCATTTTCTTACCATTAAAATCTTCTTCAAATAAAGTATCACACAAAGTACTGATTAGACCAAAGTGATTGTGCTTTATATTGTTCAGGCAGCAGAGTCTGCTGTGGATTTGAATGCTGATTTTGCTGCACATTGAAAGGTTTCAGTTGTTTGAAGAGCTGGAAATCATGCCATCTTCGTCCATTGACAATTTCAGATTGCGCGTTAGAAACTTGCTTTCCCGGGAATGGGAAGGTGGAAACAGTTGCAAATGGAGTAGTATTGCTCGTGTTAACGTATGGAATGCTGTGTGTTATTTTATCAAAAGAATTATCCACGCCCATGCTTTTGGTAGATGATCTACTATTATCTAACCAGCTATAATCATCAATCTCATGTAGCTGATCACTGGTGCAAGAATTTGGAATACCTCCATTTTGCTGTCTAGAACTGATATGGCTAAATCCAGGAGGTGGCCCAGCATACCTAACTGGACGACTTACAGGACTTTTCTTCAAAGATGGAAAGCTAGAGGGCTTCATAGCCAAACCATCAGAAATGGCTCCTGATGGCAATATAGTGTCAAACGCAGATGGCAACACTACATCTGCAGCTGTAATCTGATTGGAGAATGTGTTATCGGCATCCAGATTAACAGAAGTTGACAATACATGTGAGAACAGTTGAGGCTGCACGAAACTTGAGCATTCTTGCAATACCTGCTTATTCAAATGCCCATTTTCTGTTATATTCATATTCTTAATACCATTTGATAAGCATGCTTCCTGCTTTGAGAACAATTCATTATTCGGTAGTGCTGGCACATGAATTTGACCAAAATTTGGAGAAAGATGCTGAGCTGGCATTGCCTGATCAGAAAGAAAATATTCTTGTACAGGGTTGATCAAATTAAAAGCAGTTAACTTAGCATCTGCATACTTCTCAGAGGTAGTAGGCTTGAACACAATTTCTTCTTCATCATCTTCTCCTCCCATATAGATGTGGTCCTTGATTTCTGCCACTCCAAGACTAGACGTCCTTTGTGCAGCCCAAAGATCAGCCACATCTTTGATTTCACTTCCCTGCTTCTTAACACCTGAGTCCAGCAGACCTTGAAAGGTAGGGTCCACATTAACATCAAATACTGGAGGCTCACTGCTCAGAACAAATTTTTTCAGGTTTGGATCGATATATAATTTTTTCTGTTCAATATAAACAATATTTGAAAGAGCCCGTCCAGCTGCCAGAATCCTTTGAATACGGGATACACTGTCTTTCATGCCACCATCATTCATGAGAGGATGCTTCCTTGAAAAATCTAAAATGAGTTGTGCTGGCACTAAGGGTAAGTATCCTCTCAACTCAAAATCCTCCCAAAGTGCAAGTCTATTCCCAGTTTCTTCTCCATCATACCTACTCATGTTAAAAAAGCAAGCTTCATCATCATCACTGTCAATAGATGCAAGTCCTGTCTCAATAAGTTTGTTCATAAAAGAAATGAAGTGATCCCAGAAGAACAGTCTTGCACCCTCTTCTTTTTCCTCCATATCAGAACTGGCTGCTATGTCTTGATGACATGCCAGCCATTCAATGAAAAGCAGAATACCAGGCAAAAGATAGCTTGATGCAGAATCTTGCAGCTCAACACATCTCTTGAGAATATACCCAGCAAATTCGAAGGCTGATGTAAAGGCGTTCTGCAATAACACTCTACGTTGAAGGATCTCTGCATATGATTGGTTCTCTGACTCCCTTTTCACATTGTGAACAGTGAATATCATAATGGAAATAAGCCTCAGCATGGTTAATGAGTTTTCAGCACCAGTCAATCCAAAATTAAGTTCCTCTTGGGGACCAGAGGAAAGGAGCACAATCAGATCATTAATTACTGAGCCAAATACTTCACCAAAAGTCTCCAAGCTGTTGAAGTCAGAAAACATGTTAATTAATGAGAATAAAGGTTGACAATATATAACATATAAACTGATCAAGTACCTTGTCCTTGTAAAAAGGATTCCATGAAGACGAACAAAACGAATTGAGAAGGATTTAAATACTTCAGATTTTGTGAGTTTTTGATCTTTGATGTGTGAAGTTTCAATTTTAGTATCTTTTTGCATGAGCTTTAGATCCCCTCTTCCTCTACCTCGACCAGTTGAGCGCATACGCATTTTTCGGGCTGAAGCAACCTTCATATTGCCTGGTAGCTGAGAGAAACTTTGACGATTCTATAGAAAAGAATATTCATATATCAAATACAGACAAGGAAGAATCAAACGCATGACAAATCAAATAATCAAGTCTGATTTTACATGGAAAAAAGGATAATATGTTCATGTTCTTTCCTTTCAAAGACAAGGAGGACAAGACTGTACATTTTCGAGAGGGGGAGAGAGATCAAAAGCTAATAATCACAATGCAGTCAATGAACGATTATTGGCATCTATCATAGATAAATTCATCACTTGCAAAATCCACATTCAACATAAAAAAGAAGAAAAAAACACAACTTGCCAACAATATGATCTGTTTGCTTCAAGTTGGGCCATAATGGAGAAAAAAATACCAAAAGCATTGTGTAACAATATCATGGTCAAGTATTTAATTATTCAAAATAAATGATAACAGTGAAAGGTATCAGCGATGTAGAAAAGAGGTGGCAGTCAAATTGCTGCATTTGTAAGTAATCCAAAAAGTCAAATTTATTTGAACACATTTAAAGAACACCAGCTTGATGCATGCATGCAAAAAAATTATGGACCGCATTAGTAACAGAAACGAAAACAGGCAGAATCATGTTAGTTGGATCATATAAAAAAGGTACCTTCTCAAAAGCAATTATCAAGTTATCTCTTGCAGTCGAAAAGGGAATTTCAACTGCCAAACTTCTGAAGTAGCGGTATACTGACAACAGTTCATCAGCTGAATAGGAAGCAAGTATTGCCAGCTGCAACCATATAGATTTTATATAGATAATAAATAGAACAGGAACCATGTAAACAGAAGCAGTTAGATAATCTGAACTGCTCAATGCAACAACATACAAACCTGATGATGTGGGTTGCCACTTGAAGGGTAGAGAGAAACTGCCTGCAAATAGTAACTTGAAGCAGCTGCAAAATCACGACTAACAGAGTCCCCTTCTCCATATAGTCCTTTATAACGCGCAAGGTCTCCCAAATATATCAGACACCGGTGACAAGACACAAGCCCTTTCTGCATCTCAGACAAATTCTTTTCATCTTTCAACGAAACAATTTCAGTTTCAATTCCCTCATTAAAGTAGCTCAATGGCAGGCCATACTTTGCTCTAATCTTCAATATGAGATCATGGTAAAATCCAGTAGCTTCTGTCAGGAAGCTTCTGAAAACATAGTGGATTTTCTTAATTTTATCAGGGTGAACAAAGACCTTCCTACCTGCTGGTAGATTTGATCCTGTACCAGCCGAGACTGCAGCATTAATATGCTGCCTAAATTCCTCAATTCTTCTGTAATGCAGTTGCCATAGGACAAACTCTATGTCTTTCTTCTCAGAAAAATCCCGATCTTCAAGAATTATGGCCTCATAGTTTTCTCGCATTTGAAGCCAAGCATTTGGGTCTGAAGGTACTTTTGACTTTGCAGATAGCCGTAGTCCATTCTCCAATTCAACATTCTAAGAGATAGGCCACAAATTACAGTTAAGAACTGAATATGATGCAGCAATATCATGATGGATAGAAAGCCAAACAAAATTCCTTTACCATTCAGGAATCAGGATAGATGCAACATTAAAATATAGGGGACAAAATACAGTTAATAACTTGAGAAGCCACATATGGAATGAGGGACACTGTCCTAATATGTCGTTTCACTCAATACGGTATCAGGAAACTTGAGAAGGGATGCATAATATTTTCATCATTATGTGGGGAGTGGGGTAATCCAATACTTAACTAGATCAGGTTTTTTTTTTAAAAAAAAAAAAGAATGAAATAAGAATTTTGTAGGTTAGGTTGGTTGATATGCATTGGTCTTCTTGTTCTATGATTGATTAACATAAAATCTAAATAAAATTAGTTTTCTTAGATTGCTTCATTTTATATAAAGAGTTATAATGTAGAAAAAATGATATTGATTGCTTTGATGGACTATATTGATATAGTATGGCAGATTTTTTTTTTTTTTTGCATTTTGATACACAATCTTTTGCATTATTGTCGACGTAATTAATTCTTAGACAACCACATAAGTGAATATATAAATCAGCTACCGCAAATGACCCTCAGGTGGGTACCGTGTTAAAACTTTTATACAAAAAACACTTTTTATAAACTATAAACTTATGATACTTCTAACTGGACCTTTTTAAAGTTATAATAGACGGAACTACAAAATAATCAAAAAACCAGTAAATGCCTCAAAATTATCCATGCATATTTTATTGGTACTTTAATCACCACTTTATCAAATCTACAATTAAATGACAAGAAAAAAAAATGGAACTATGAAGATTCAAACCAAACAATTTCACACTAAGTAGTTGTACTGTTATAAGGGTGAAACACTGAAATTGGGTCTTTAAAAGGGCTAAAAGGACCATAAGTAGATCCTATTTCTGCATGCCCTATAGTAGATCCCATGCTTATGGCATAGGCATGCGCAATGAGGGACACTATTGCATATTTCATATGCAGTCCTAATATGTCATTTTGCTCAATACAGTATCAGGTAACTTGAAAAAGGGATGCATAATACTTACATCATTTGTGGGATAATCCAATACTTAGCTAGATCAGTTTCAAAGAAATGAGAAATGTATTAGGAATTTTGGAGCTATGAAGATTCAACCAAAAACAATTTCACACGAAAGAGTTTAAGGTCTACTGTTATCAGAGTGAAACACTGAAATTGGGGTCATTGAAAGGGCCCAAAGAATCATAAGTAGATCCTATTTCTGCATGCTTATATAACTAATTAACCTGTCAATATTGTGATACTGTATTTGGAGCTCTTATGTGTCCAGCTACATGGTTACATAATCATCAAAGTTTTGTAGGTAAAACACAAGTGCCAATTAAATTATAATAAAAATAAACTACTTCTGTATTTGAATAATGTATAAGAAAGTAAAAAACTTGTATTAGAATTAAATTACTACTGCAGCAAAAATAAGAGCTGCTCAAAGTAGCTAAGAATTCTCCACAAGGTCGCACCTTATCATAAAGCCGCTGTGCAAACTCCCATGATGAAAGAGAAGAACTATCCATCGGAACAGTCATCATCCATCAAATGTGCATACCCTGTCCTTCCTAGGAAAAAAAAAATTGCAACTTTAGACCAACGAATTACAATTCTAGGTAAAGAAAAACTCCCCAAATAGAATCAAGATCAATTACAAACAGAGAGAAAGAAATAATCATCGATCATAGAGACAACCGAATTCTTGGCGTGTAAAAGCATCCAAAGAAACATCCAAAGCTTTATGTAGCCAATTCTCGTCCCCAAATAACGAATCACGAACCCTCTCAAAAGATCCCACTTTCCTCTATAACTTTATCTCGACCCACCCAAATCCAAACCTAACAAAACTACCGCGTCCTAATCAGAAACCCCCAAAACCGACCAAAATCCCATCCAACCAAGACCCTGAACCCTCATCAACGTAACGCACATCGATCCACGAAATTCCAACGCAAAGCGATCCGGACTAAACAGATCCCCTCCAAACTGACCCGGGACACGCAGGTGGCGGCGACAACAAGGCCGACACCTTGGTTGCAGGTCCAAGACCTCATCGATTAAGCCGAAGAGCATTGTGAATACGATAATCGGCGTACCTGATGCGAAGATCGAAGGCGAGAGGAAGGGCGATGGGCCGATGGGCGATGGGCGAAAGGCGGAGCTTTCCCGTCAAAGAAGGGGGAGCGATGAAGCAAAACAACGACCGCCTCTGCCAAATTTGGTTAATATATTTTTTTATTCCTCCCTTTAGCCAAGAAAAGAAGCGAAAAGACCTATTTATATAAATTAGGGACTTTTCGCATATTTACCTTTTCAAATAGAAAATATTTTTAACCCTTAAAACAAGTATTTTACTATTTTAAGATATTTTCTAACTCATTAAATATTTATAAATACCAATAATTAATTAAATTATTTACATTAAAAAATTAATCCAATATTAATAAAGCATAATCCTAAAGGCACCTTCATATTTAAAAAATAATATTAAACCTTTCCAACGAGTAAGATGTGCCAATATATAATTTCTAAAGTGCAAGGGACCGTTTAATAATTGCCATTTTTTAATTGGGATGGGGTACTTTTTCATAAACTCCCATTTTTTTTTCTATTCCAAATCTTCCGCCAGTCTTTTTTTTTTTTTGTCTGGGAAAAGCTCAATCTGCGGCCGCCTGCGGGTGCAGCGAAATGAGATGGCTGTCTGTGTGGCTTTCCACCGCTTTCTTGATCGGTAGTCATGGTGCTTGTCTCAGTTGCACGCAGTTCAACAAAGCTGTGGGAAGTCACGCAGAGAAACCACCGAAGGAGCTCGTCTCCATCAAGTTCAGTAAGAACAGATCAGTTGCTTGTTTCCTTTGATTGCACGGTGGCAATCAAGCTCGTAGATCTGGTCCTGAACTGGATGTAATTCAAGTACTGAGACATTGGAAGACTTTGCAGAAATAAAAAGATGAAAAGTGGTCAGTGTTCTGATTATAATCACAGAGTATGTATTAAAGATAATCTTGCGTCAGATAACTTGTTGAGCAGCGAATTATAATTTAGTTTACTGATTATAATTGCATATGGCCAGTGAATTCTCAGTCGAAATTGTTTCACGAAGAGGAAGAGCTTACTCCAACTCAAACTTTCCCCACTGCCAGTTAGTCAATCAATACAAGACCCATCAGCGATCGAAATATAGGAAACGTCGCAGTCGTGATGAGAAAGAACAGTTGACAGAGATTAGGATTGGGATCAGGAAGGTGGCCAGTCACTTTCCTGTGCGTTTAGGAACACTTGCGTCCTGCTTTTCCATTTAGTTAATGAGTGATGGCTAAACAAGGATGTGACAATCACTCACTCCCCTTCCCTATCCAATTTTCTACGGTGAAGCAGGATGGAGGAACAGAATCGATGTCAGTAGGTAAGCTGCTTCCTTTGCACTCTTCAAAGTTGAAATTACAATCCTCTGCTGCGTTTGCCATGTCCTAGGTTTTGGTTTGAGGGAGTATAGATGAGGAGATGGGTGGAGAAAGGGAAAAGAAGTAGGATTGCTTGGAGGAAGGAGAAAAGGTGCAATCTTTAGGAGGTCCGAGATCGTTCCCATTTGAATTGAAGATGCTACGGAATGATCGTCTTGTTTAGGAGTTTCTTTTATCGGATGGTGTCGATCTTTAGATGGCAAAGAGTTTTGGTAAAGCTGCTTTCTTTGGGCACCGAACTCGGCGTTTCTACTGTCCTATGTTTTGATTTGGAAAGGAGACAGTATAAATGAGGAAATAGGAAGAGGGGGATAAAGTTGGAGGTTTGAGAGCAGTTGGGAGTTGTAAAAAGTGCGATTTTTTTTCGTCTTGTTGTATGTTTTTGATTTTGGTGAAGACAGGAATACAGATTGGATTCGAAAGGTGCGATTTTTGTCGAGTCCAATCTACGAAGGTCATGCCGATGGCTGGAGAGCGGAATCTCAACGAGGGGGTGGTGGGCGTCGGCTCCGGCTGTGTCGTGGCTGAGAACGAGGATTCCGTCTCCTCCCGCTCCGTCGCCGAGGCATCCGAAGAGGGGGAGCTTCGTCCCGGCGCCATGAGGATCTTTGGGTTCTCCATCTACGGCGGCAGAGAAGATAGTCCTGCCGCCGAAAAGGAACCCTACGTCGTAACCCGCCAGTTCTTTCCCGAGGGAGGTGGTTCGTCGCCGGAGCCGGAAACGGACGGGAGGCTATTGGAGGAGCCGCAGGCCGCGAAGAAGAGCCGGAGGGGGCCGCGGTCGAGGAGTTCTCAGTTCCGCGGCGTCACTTTCTACAGGAGGACCGGGCGATGGGAATCGCATATCTGGTTAGGTTCCTCTTCTTCTGCCATGGGCTTCAACCTCTACCAAAGATTGCATTTTTAGCATCCTTGGATTACTTTTTCTGGCTTCACGTCAATCTTGTTTCCACCCATTAATTTTCAGGGATTGCGGAAAACAAGTTTATCTGGGTAATGTTAACACGACGTGGTTGAAATGTTTCATCTTGTTTCTTATTCGAATCAAAACCCTAGAAATCAAACACTGAATGTTTGAAGCTCGTTGACTTGTTTCCTTGCAATTTGTTTCTATAGGTGGATTTGACACTGCACATGCTGCAGCAAGGTTTGCTCTACTGACCCTGCTTCATTGTTTGATTCTTCATCTAAATGCATCTCAATCAATGCAGGGCCTATGACCGAGCAGCGATCAAGTTCCGCGGAACAGATGCAGATATTAACTTCGATCTGGATGATTATAAAGAGGATCTAGGACAGGTGAGACTGAGTGGGACGTTTGCATGACGAATCACAATGCTTCATGAACTTAACACACATGTTTCTATGGCTGAACGCAGATGAGGAATCTCACTAAGGAGGATTTTGTTCTCGTTCTTCGACGTGAGAGCACGAGCTACCCTAGAGGAAGCTCCAAGTACAGAGGAGTGACCTTGCACAAATGTGGCAAGTGGGAAGCAAGAATGGGCCAGTTCTTGGGTAAAAAGTATACTTCTGCTCTTTCTTTTCAGTAGAGTTATGGCTCATGTTCATGTTCGATGGATGATATATTTGTTTGCGATCTCAGGTATGTCTATCTAGGTCTTTTTGAGACCGAAATTGAAGCTGCAAGGTACATAAAAAAATCTTGGTCTTTTCATGTTGGTGCACTTTGAGTGGATCAAGGGGGTGTTTTCTCCTTTGCTTATTTGAATTTCTTCAGAGCTTATGACAAGGCTGCAATCAAATGCAACGGAAAGGATGCAGTCACAAACCTTGATCGTAGCATCTATAAGGAGCTCAACACATCCAGTGAGTTTTCTAGGGGAAGTACACTCTATTCCTTTACGACGAAATTGCTTCATTTATAACATCTCAATCAGTGAGTTGGCATTATCAGTGTGCATTATCAGTGTCATTTGAATTCAGAAATTTAACTGAAACTGTGACCGGAGATAAATTGATGATGGATAAGCTTTGGGTGCAAAATTATGTTATCTAAGTTTGAGGAGAGACGATAAAATGGGTCGAACTTAAGTTCAGCAAACTGAAATCTGTGTTGTTTTAACCAGAAAGTAATTGTATGATTACAGCAAGCCATGGCCAGCTTGAACACAACCTTGACCTTTGTTTGGGGAACTCGGGGTACCAAGGAAATCCTGTCGAGTCAATGATCAGTGAGTCCTGCTGGAATAGCACCATTAAATCTAAGGTATAATTTCTTTCTGACCTCAATTTTCTAGCCTCTATACATTGTTCATACCTCATTTCTTTTGGCTTCCGTCTCGTCGCTAAAGAAAGATAGTTTGACAAACCTATAATTTTGCTTGTTGAAACCACTTAATGCTGTTTCTTCACCTCCTAGTTTGATGAGAAACTCAAACTTCCTGAGGAGAAAAACAACACGAGTAGCTTTACGCATGGCAATGCTCCATCTTCCTCACCATTTCAGTTTCCTCCAATGAATTTGCCTCGAGCGAATCAGGTAAGCTTTCTCTGATTGAAGCAAATGCTGGTTGTTTCTATATTTTATGGAAGCTGATGACTGTCCATTAAGTATTCCAAATTGGGCCAAAGAATTTCAGTTAGGTTAGGTTCTTTCTAAACAACTTGGTTTTGCTTGGTGAAAAGCATAAATCTACTTCCATTGGTTTGATATTCTTAATTGCATCTTACCCGAGAAGTAAACCTAATAAGTAATGTAATTATCTTTACTACAACTACATTCTTTATGGTTATTGGTTAATCATAAATGAGTCACAAAGTGACATGAATACAGAGATAAACTGATCTAATCTTAACTGATCATTATAGATTTAAATAGTTAAAACATGGTACAAAACTTGCAAGTTCAAATACATTTGCATATTTGGATGCTGACTGAGTAGAAGCATTCGATAAACTCTAACCTGATTCAGTTTTAATAACTTCAAACCAAATACAAACTACTGCAAAACCAAACTGTCATTTTTTTGGAGAATGTTCTTGTTCAGCTGTTCTGTTCAAATCAAAACAGACAGAAACTTTTCGATCTACTTTTTCTGGTTTTGATTTTGTTTCTTAGAAACCAACTTCCTTCCCTCGACTCTCCTTTGGCTCGTTGATGCAGAATCCAAGCAGCAGCAATGGAGTTGCAAGGCCTGGAGGAGCAGGGTTTTTGTACAACTTCATGGCCAGCAACAAGAGACCCATTTGGGTTGGCGAAGCAGCAACAGCAGCAGCAGCAGGAGGAATCAATCATCACCTGCCATGCCATCCACCACATCACTCGATCATGGTTTTGCAGCATCATCAGGATTCCCACAAGTAGTGGCAGCAGCAGCACTAGAAGAAGAAGAAGAGGCCAAGAACTCTTCTTTCTGCTCGATTAAGGATCCATTTTGGCTTTTGTTTTCTCCTAGTTTTATGGAAGTGTTTCTGCCTCTTGTTTTTATGGAAAAGCTTCATGTTGTCCAAATTTGATCTTTGAGAAGAAGTTTCAAGTTCATTAATTAGTGTTTATGTTCTTATCTTGTTCATTCGTGGCAAGAATTTTAGCTGTGAATGATTTAGAGTAACACTGGCCCTGTTAATTAGTGAATGATTTATGTTCTTATCTGGTTCTGTTAAGGACCATTTAAATGAGAACAGACTCTTTGTCCCAAAATTCTCGTATCTTCTTATCTCTTTATCGATCGGACGGACTATATCACATCTCAAGGATGCCCGTCCGATCGACACAGGGACACAGGACTTTGAGACAGAGGATCTGATTTGCATTTAAATAGCTGTGAATGATTTTGGTTCAAAATATTTTTAAAAAAAAAAATTGGGAAGGTGTGTATTGAAAAAACGTAGGAGATTTAAAACCTTTAGGGTGCGAAATGATATTTTTGGACGTATTATATTACTCTAGTAGGAGGAGACGCAAGTGAAAATTTTGATACAAAATGGGGCAAAGTAAAATTTCCACTAAACTGTAACATTTTCTCGTGGTTCCTGCTCGCTCGTTCTCTGGGCGTTCCTTTTCCTTAGGCGACCGCAACAGAAAACCCTCGTGTTCCTCTTTGATCCCCGCAGCGATTCCTTCGGTGCGTTCCTCTCTTGATCTCTCCAGCTTCTTCATCGATTTCTCTTTGATTTATTGTTTCCGTCCTTGCTTCGTGAGTTCGCCGTAGCTTTAACCTAGCATCCCTGACTCGCTTCGGTTTTTACTTTCTGCGGATTTTCCGTAAATTTTTGCGGGTAAAATTTGTTCTTTGGATGTTGGGTTCGTGATTGCTTCCTTAAATTAAGAGCCGTTTTGTGGTCTATGCTACGGTATCTGCATCCCTCTTCTGCTGTGATCTTTCATTTCTATAGCTTTTCCATTTTATTCTTGTAATTTTCTTGTGTTTGATGCTTCAGATTCAAGGCGTCATCGTATCTCCTGACTCCACTAGCGTAGTAAGACATTCATTATGCTCTTTTGCCATTCACGCGAGCGGCATAAATTGTTTCCCTAATTCTATATTTTGCTAATACTACCAAGCATAGTAGAATGATTGTGAACCTATTTTCCCTCCCTCCTTGATTGCATTTGTCGTCGTCTATGATGTTAAAATTTCTTAATGATGTACTTGCTCATGTTTTATTGCTTTACACTTAGCTTGTTCTTCTCTGTCACTGCAAAATTATCTGCTACTGCAAATTCAATCTTGTCTTTTCTCATTTGTTCGTCTAATGCTTGAGCTTGACTAAATACAGAGGATACACTGGCAAGTTCAATGTTTAGGAAACTTACTCCTCGTTCTACTATTATTATTACCTTGCAGTTCAGGACATTAACACTTTCAGTGCATGAATAGACAATCATGAAGAAAAGAGATTTCAATAATGTACAAAAAATTCAGGAAAGAAACAGAAATGCATGCTTTTTCCTAATATTAATACATGCTATTAGTTGGAAGTTACTAGACTGGACTTTTATCTCAGGCTGTTTTATTATCTCTTTTTCAACTATCTTGATTGGATCTTTGTAAGTTTAGCCTTACTGGATTGATCTTTTCATACTTATGGATGACATTGCTAAGAAGAATACAGTATGCTTTAATATTTTTCTGTTCTCCGAGTGCAACAAATGTTAGATATTATAATAATGACTATACAGTCTACTACATATATATAAAAATTTTGAGTGTTTTGCTATCAGTATATTGTGTGAGGGAACAAGTAGGTCTTGGGGAGTTTTAGTTCATCTTTTGATGCTTATCAATACCATTACTTAGAAAACTATGATATGTACACCACGTTTTCTTTCATCGCAATGTATAATTGAAATTTTACAGTTTATAATAAGGATTATGAAATCTTCAATTACATATACAAATTTCAGAGTGGTCTTCAATTACAGTTCTTTAGTATCTTATTGTTGAGCCAATCTGTTATATGTCATGCTTGCATGTTTTTAATATAATGCAATGGTAAACGGAAACATCATGTGTATTTGTGTCTATTTTCTGCCTTCATAATTAACTCTCTTGCCATAGACTCATAGTGACATAGGGAGGAATTGAAACTTTTCCTTTGCAACTATCTTGACAGACATGCGCTAACATAACAATGATTGCTAACTAATATTTCATAAGTTTTTCATTTACTTCAACTTGTTTACCTTCTGGAAATGGAAATTGTGTTTTTCCACTAATTGTAATTTCATTCTTGCTTTGGTGTTGCCATCCTATTGATTAATATAACAACTCAGTATCAGTTCGTTGCTGTTGCAGACTATTGTTTGTTGGCTAGCTACGAAGAATGGTTTCCTTTGAGATGAATGATCAAAAAAGTATGGATTTCTTTCCAAAATGAATATCTACTGCTTTCTCATGTTCATTGTATGCTCACTTGGATGAGTTGAAAATACTTCCCAAGTCAAGTTTCTAACGTTTACCTGTGTACAACATGAACTTGAAGGCATCTGTAACCTTTTGAGATAGAAAACAATCATGTTCTATCTACAATTTTTTTCCTTGCTTTTCCTTTTATCTTAGTTAATTGTGTTGGCTTGCTATTTATATCTGTAACTTCGATAAGTTGCCATGTGACCATTAGGTTGTTTCTATATAATATACAAAAAGAAAAATCCAAGGAGAAGTAATTGAATGGTTAACATAATGAGCTTGATCAAATATTCTTTTGAAGGAGACGAGTAAGCATATGCATGTAAATGCATCTTCTAATATCTTAAATTTCAAATTCAGTAGTTTCTCAATGAAAGAAATAGTGACACCTTAATAGTCTTTGATTCAAGAAATAGATTCACAGTGAAAGATATGTGATTGTCCCAACTAAATTCCTTCTTGCCTAGAAAACCTAAATCTAGTTAGAATTCTTTATATCGGCTCATCAAATCACACTTTGCTTTTTTTTATTCACTAGATTCTTTTTTTGGTTTGCATGGGCATGAATTTCAATAGTAGTTGTTGGTGTATTTAGTCAGTAATGTTTCTTCTCTATATGCTCTGATCGTCAAGTTTCAGTGCACTGTCTATGGCTGCAGTGCTTGGCATCATAGGCATCTATTATATCTTATATTTCTGTTACCTATGTCAAAGAAGCTATATATATTTGTTTAGTGCAACCTACACAAGTACCTTTTATGCCACCAAACCATGATGATTCTTCAGTTGCTAAAGAAAGAATTATTGAGCATGTTATCAAACATGTACCAAGACCTGTATCAAGGATCCTTGGTTATGACTCCATAAAGAAAACATGAAACTCAAAATAGTGCTTAGATTCTGTAGCAGGGAACTTCATAGATTTTGTATAATTCGTAGGTTGATTAATATAGTAGGCTTTGACTCTTCATCTTAGTCTACTGACTTCAGTTTTCCTTCTCAGAGATTGGTCTGGGATTGACTGGATTCGGTATATTTTTCTCATTCTTGGGAATCATTTTCTTCTTTGACAAAGGGCTTTTAGCAATGGGAAATGTGAGTTTTATAATATTCATATTTTCTCGGTCTTTTTCTCTCTAAAGTGCTCCTGACTGTTTGCTTTACGCTTTTGTGTTCGACCAGATTCTCTTTCTATCAGGTCTCATGTTGACCATTGGCCTCAAGTCCACAATGCAGTTCTTCACAAAGCCTAAGAATTACAAGGTTTGCTCATTTCTTTTAAATTCGTCTACCATGTTTCTATGAGCTATATCATTTATTCATTTTATCTATAATTTGACAGGGAACGATATCATTTGGAGTTGGTTTCTTTTTAGTCCTGATTGGCTGGCCTATTTCAGGCATGATCTTGGAGTCATATGGCTTCATTGTTCTCTTCAGGTGACTGTTTCGTTTGATATGTAGGCTAATGATTTTGTAATCAGTCCATTTGGCGAAAGAAAAGTTTGATTATTCTAGTAATTTGCCTGTCCAATACATCCACTTTTTCTTTCCAAAACTTTTAGGCTGGCTCACCTCTCCATAACACAACTTACTTTTTTTTTCATCATACTGTTTTGATCATTGAGACTTTGTGTGGGTTTATCTTCTGTCTTGCTTTGGTTTACTTCTCAGCGGCTTTTGGCCAACCCTCGCAGTCTTCTTACAAAGGATCCCTGTCTTTGGCTGGCTATTCCAACAGCCGTTCATCACATCGGTAATGACATATGTATCGCAAAAATTTTGATTTCTTAGTTTGCTCCTCTAGATTCTCTCTTGATTACGAGTTTGGATTTCTCTTCTTCCAGTTACTCGAACGATTTAGAGGCAAGCGTGTTCCTGTGTAACGTTTCTCTAAGTAACAGCTCTGCAAAATGCAATTTGAAATTACAGCTACTTGTTTGTAACTTTTGATTCTAAATGAAATATTTGCCTGTTCATATATGTATGAATATGATAGATTGTTGTTTGTTTCCTTTAGCATTTGATTCATATGTTTTTTTTTCACTAAGGGAGCTGTATAAGCATTGTTGCTCTTGTTTATTGTCTTTGTCTTATCACTTAAGCAATAAATCGCATCATCTTAACATTTCTAACATCAAACTTATACACAAACTTTATCATCAAGCAAGATTGTGTACATACTATGACACACCAAATAACAAACTCAATCCAAGAAGCCAAAAGCTAGACATCTTCATTCACATCTTTCTCACAATTTGGAAAAGTGATAAAAGAAGCAAGAAGATAAATGACAAACAGATAGAAAACTACTCATCGATAATTATAAAAGAAGTGATTTGTCCAAGTTGTTTAGGAAAAAATCAAAATCATTCAAGTTAATTTTTCCCCCAATGCTTTCTTCACTTGCATCTTCAGGCTGAGAGAAGAGCTTAGTTGAATTGCTAGTTTAAGGGCTGATGCAGTAGTCAGCAAGCTATGCATCAGAAAAGTAGTACTGAATCAAACGATACTGCGAAGATGATGTGTTCTCAGCTGAGTCCTCATTATTGTTTCATCGCTATGTCGAATCCACTCCGATAATCGCCATGGTTTCTGCCATTTCCACTTGAATTGAAGCAGCCATTGGTGATGACTTCTCTTCCACCTCCAAAGCTTGCCTCCTTGTCCTATTGCTGCTACTTTCTTCCCCATGCTCAAATGCCCAATTGGTACCATCTGCATGAGGAAACATAAAAGCGATGAAAATACCAAATGAAATGCCAAATTGCGCTAGTGTTTACACAATCAAAAAATATGAGATGACGTTATCAATGAGCTCAAGACAATCGGAAATTTTATGCACAGTTGAATCAACTAACTCAAGATAGTACAGCAAGCGAAACGAAAACTCGAGTCTAGCAAGGATATGACAAGGATGTGGATCCAAATGTCATGAAGTCTCAACTCAGAATGTCGAACATAAGACAAAAGGAGTATGTGAAGAGTCAAAGTAATGTGTTCACCTTCATTTGCTGCTTGTTGAATGCTGTAGTTCCACGAATTGGACTACTGGCGATGCCAGCAGTGTAGTTTAGTTGCTTTTGAGCTGGGAGTGGTATAGGAGACGATGATTTTTGTTCGGTGCAGTTCTTCAGTGAGTCATTTGACCTCATCTGCAAGTTATAACTAAAGGAGTAAAGGAGATGCTATACACAAACAAACTTTGACTAGGTTAGCACATTATCTCCTACTTCAGAGGATAGTTATCAAAGAAATATATAAGCTATACGCAAACAAACTGGTGAAAGTGTAACATTTATTTTCCAAATTATAATTCTACCATCCTGAAGAACTCATACTTCATTTGGCATGTCTTATCCTTCCATACAAAGTAAATCTTTAATGTCACTGTTTTGTACTAGTTGTGAATAACTTACTGGAGACGATGTGGATACTGCAATTGCAACACTTTGCTCTCTCAATTTTTGCTCTTTCTCCATTTCTCTTCTTCGCGCTTCACTCCGTTGAAGAAGACCAATTAGCTCATTTAGTTGTTCTTTCAGTTCATCGACGTGAATTTCCTTCTCCTTCAGTTGGCATCTGTTTCCAAACATATTACGATACAATTATAACTGTAAAAGTCATCCTAAACCATACCAAATGTCTACATAGCTGTTAACTCTTAACATTGACTTGTTTTTCCTAAAATTCAATCAGCAACTTCTGTGCACTGTCTTCATTTTAATTTTCTAGGCAATATATTTCAATAGATGCTTATCTCTGATCGATAAGTCACTTATCCAAACAATAAGGTTTGAAGTGAAGTTGTTTCGTAAGTAGAGAAGAAAACCAAAATCATGATGTTCGGATTAAATATTAGAACTTCAAACCTTGAATCTGCAGCAACATTAAACATGTACTGAAGCAGGCACTTTGCATCACCCAGGGACCGCAACTGATTCCATCTTCCACGTCCGGTGAATGTACGTTCTCGTTCTTCGGCCTCAGATAGCTGGGCAGCCATTGCAATAAGTGTGTTTGAAGAGATGGCCACCATGTTCTCCAGTGAAGAAATTCTGGCTAATCGTGCACTGACATTGTGGATAATCTAATGCAGATGACAAATAAGGGAGAGGATCACAAGACTAATTTCATAGTATATGAATTGAAACATAGAAATCTAAGGATGATCTACTTTGAGTTTCCATTCCTTCCTCCCGGAGAGCTGACAACCGCGGACAAAACGTCCTCTTGTTTCAAAAAAGAAAGTTCATTTGCCAAAGAAGCTCTCCTGATGAAAAGTATCGATTCAGGAAAAACAACAGACATACACAATTGCAACTGAAACATACTAGAAGCCTTCAGGTACGCACATTTTACTTTGCTTCTCGTATTCACTTTGAACTTCATGCATATGCACTAAAACTTCTACCTCATGATCAAGCCACTGTTGTAGGGTCTTTTCGTTGATCTGAAAGTGTAAAACTGAAGTCAATATAAACTGAGTCTCCTCTCTTGTAGATCAACATTAGTTACCTGAATTGCTGGAGAAGTTCCCATAGCAATGACTAGAAAAACACAAAACAAGTAAAGAATCAAAGATTTAGTGCAGAATGAAGTGTGAATTCAGGATATGTTAAAATGATGAACGTACCAGGGTTCCCACGCGATGAGGATTTATGAGCTTCTAGCAATTCTTTCAGCTTCTTGGTAGCCATTGCGGCCTCTTCTGTCTTCCTCTGAAGAACCTGTAGAAGAATATTTCATGTTAAAAACTAGTCAAATACAGTATAATGACTATAACTAAATGGAAAATGGAACATTAAGTTCAAGTTTTCAACATATTTTCTATAAAGAACATAGACAAGAAGCAACAGAATCGCCAAAATTTGTACAATGCGATGCTGAAAGACTTAAATTTACACCTGGTTATGAAAGAAGAACTAATATGAGCAAGTCACATGGTTTGTTGTATCTATCTTTGGTACACAGTCTCATGACATACTATAGAAAGTGACCGGTAACAAAGATAAAAGATAATTAAATTAGGAGATTTGAAAAGGATATTGCCTCATCCATTTGGAAGAAAATAGCTTGGAGCCATAGGGAAATAATAAATAATTAGAAAAATTGATCTTTATATACAACAATAGCAACTAAGCATAGCAAATGAATCCTCTCTAAAGCAAATTATAACCTACCATTTTCTGTCGCTGATTTAAGCCCTGAAGTTTCTTTCGCTCATATTCATTTCTCCTTCCTTCTCTCCTTAACTGCTTGTGCAAATGCATCAATATTGAAATAAAATTAGTAAGAAGTTTAAGATTCAAAAATTCCTTATAAACACAAATTAGCATCATAAAAGTGGTCTTATTATTGCTTTACAATGAATTAGTAAAAATGCAGAACATCCCAGTTGCATCATGCAACATTTAGCAAGTTGACTTCCCATAATTTTAGTTTAGCAGACTTCTTTTTTTCCTTTATTAACATGAAGCTACATGCATAATACATGTATGATGCACCTGTTGAAGTTCCTTCTCACGAGAAGCCTTCCAATCACGAAACTGTCCTGCCTCTTGTTTCATCTTGTGTTGCAATTGAACCTGAAGGAAAGCACTGTCACTCTCACTGTCATATAGAACCCAAATGCGATACTATGGCAATAGATATTAATCAAATAATAACCTTTTGAGCTTTAATAAATTGTATTTCATCTTGCAGCTTCTTTGCTGCTTCATCACTCCTTTGCTTTTGCTTTAAAAGTTGAACATGGTTCTCCTGTTTCTTCTTAAGATCCATGATCTGTAAGAATGATTTGGCACACATTCAATACAGAAAGAATCAATCAAAATGTAAGCAAATCATAGCAAATGCTACAATCAAATAATAGTAAATATAAGAATCATGTACAAAAAGAATAGAGAACCTTACCTGTGTTTCCAGGGTTTTCAGTTTCTGCAAGTAGTTTTCCGGCAATTTATGTGTGTGACCATCTGTGTTGGCAGAAGGCTTTTCGACTTGAGCAAGCAGCCTGTCTCTCTCTCGCTAAAACACCAGCCATAACACCATCCATAAGTTCAATAAAAGTAGGAAAAAAAAGACAATAGATGAATCAAAAAAATCATTAAAGAAACTTCGAACAACCTGAACTGTTTTTTTCTCTTCTTCAAGTTCCATAAGCTTCTTTCCAAAGTGTTGTTTAAGGATGAGACAGTTACCTCCAAACATTTTCATCTCGGACTGCAGAAGAACAAATCCAAATTGTCAGCAAGCTAACTTTATTTAAATAGAGAAGATCATATGTCATTGAATTGTACTAAATTTTACCAAAGTGAGGTTGACATAAAAGGAGTATATATTTAGTGTCCACATGTGAGATTTGATTAGAGTCATAAGTGACATTTTCATTGCTTGAGAAAGTAAAATGTAGTTCATCAAGTATGCTCCTTGCAAACATTTGATCAAGCACTTCAGGTACTTAAAATACACTAATTTGAGCCCTGATCGAAAGAAGCACAACTTACTTTTAGGATTGGTTAGATGTTTGATTAAAACATTACTTCACTTCCTCTGTGGTTGCTTATTTTTTGGTTTCAAAACGTTGATTATTTATAGGTTTCAAAATCAAGTAGAGCCTCTGATCTGGGACTGGGACTCTAACAATTTACACTCAACATATAAAGGAATAAGATTTCAGTGATTGACCATGTGGAATAGGATTAACAGTTGTTCAAGTTCTTAAATCCAGATGGCACAAACCATTACAATTAAATATATGTTATTTATTAGGATCTATTGTTTAAGTCTAATGAGCATAAGACATTGCAAGCAACTTAAAGTAAACAAAGTCAACACTCATTAAACAACATCACATAATATCTAACATTCTAACTTGGGGATGTTTTGGGGTGTCAAACTTTGCTTCAAAATGTTTGTGAAGCACACCTTGTGACTCAAAAGGTTCGAAATATATGTTGACTAACTTAGAGGGATTTTTTTTAAATATGAGCTGACATATATCAGATGTCTAAAAAGGATTAGGGTCCCACTATATGGCCTAAGGGGATTGAAGTGTAATATAGAGCTCAGGGTTTCAAACTCAATTAGATGGATGACATTTGCATTCATTTAATTTTAAGCTAAATAGATAGCTAAAAGGGATTTGGACTCGGCTTTAAGCTATATTTGAAGCTTAAAGGAGTCGATAAAAGAACTCCGTCTCTGAGAGATGGGCAAGCTTTGCGTCATTAATGAAAGGTGACATTGAGGTAATCACATTTGTATCATATGAACACTCATTTATATACTTCAAATCACAAAATCCATCGTTTGGATCCTCTAGTACCTGAAAAGTGAACTCTTCATCTACCCCTTCATATGACTTGAATACTGCCACTTGGTTCAGAAATAGTCGTGCCAACCGCTTAAATTCATGCCCATGTTAAATACATGTAACAAGGTCAAAGTGACAGCTTAAACCAACATGTGCTGTTATTTATGAATGATGTGTCATACATTAAAGGAACTATATAATTCATCTAGATGGTCATTGAATAAACTAGCAAATGCATACTATTTTGAAAATTTGTAGAAGTTTTATTTGTTACCTCTTTCTGCTCTAGTTGCCTATTTAACTCCTTCAATTCCTTGCCCATCAAATCTTGCGACATTTGGTAGTCCCATTCTTTGACAATTTCTTCATCGCTTCCACTTGAACTATCACCTGGTGCAATAGATGGACAAAGTAAAACTTAGAAAAGCAAACCACAAATAAACATAGTTTTAACAAAGAATATAAAATAGTATAGTAATTAAGCTGTGTTTATGAAACATCTTAGAGAATTGCCTTCTAGGCTCTCAACCATTTCGTAGCCTATCTTTTTGGTGCTTTGCAAGCTCCTTCTCAACCCTTCTATGTTTGAAAAGCTGGTTCTATCTTTCTGAAATAACAATTATCAAAGGCATAATACCATCTATGGGATCGATAAAGACATTCAAAAAATATTGCGCTCCTCTCAGTCAGTACTAAAATGCCAAATTTTTCCATGTAAAAAAACAAAGATGTTTCTTGTACCTGAAAATCTTTTTCAAAATGCTCACTAGATTGACAATTACGGTACTCATAGAGCTCCCTGCATAGATCATCATTGGTAGCTTCTAGCCAAGAGATTCTATCTTTAAGAACCTACAGAGTAGAGGCACAAAAGGAGCTAACAAATGAGCATGTGAGAAATTCTTTGAATTAACAAACACAATCTAAACATGGAGACCTAGAGAAGATGATTGACCAACAGATAAGGTATCAAATGATTTCATTTTCTTATTTTTAGATGTTCTAGTATGTATTTAGCCAGTAGTCTTCAGGATAGAGTTGACCTTTCAAATTTGAATTCAAAAAGGTTCTGGATCATGAATCTGGATCATTCAATTGACAGCCTAACAATTTACAAACTTTTCATAGGACTCATTCTAAGCTGGAAGTTGATTCTGGGTTGCATGATCTGGCATAGAAGATAACTTAATAGTCCCAATATCTCATTTTTGTGCATATAAATGCCATTGGGAAGAAGTTAAATGCAATGGATGCCCTACAGAGAAAGATATTACCTTAATCTCATCAGATGTAGTTCCTAGACTACGCGAACAGGCCAGTTCTGCCTGTAAAGATTCAATGTGTTGGCGCATCCTCTGTATCTCATCAGATATTGGGTTCCTATTAACCTGGATAGAGATCTATCGTATGAGAATAGTTGCTTGCAAGAAAGAATAATATTCTCAATGGAACACAAACATTTTGCTTTTTTTAGGCCTACGTACCCCTTGACATTTAGCTTTTAAAAGACATCAACAGTCGATAAAAGAATAATATTCTCAATGGAATAAAATTTAAGACAATAGCTTTTAAAAGAGATCAACAATCAAGAATCTCACAATGGG
This sequence comes from Zingiber zerumbet, assembly GCA_037833815.1. NCBI lineage: Eukaryota > Viridiplantae > Streptophyta > Magnoliopsida > Zingiberales > Zingiberaceae > Zingiber > Zingiber zerumbet. The sequence continues at coordinate 12,292 of JBBMJZ010000150.1, read as the reverse complement.
CTTATTCTCAATGTTGCGAGCTCGATTGGCATATTTCAGTGTGTTAAGTGTTTCCTCTGCATTGATATCTGCTGGGCTGATACATGCTGGACAAAATGATGCCACCAAACATTTAAATTCAGTTTTGAGAATCAAAAGAGAAATATTCAATTTCGTTTTCTTTAACTGTAAATGATCTTCAAGCACATTGCAATCACCATGTGGAAATAATGGTCCGATCTTTAGAAATTAATATATTCGAAACGTTATTCAGATGCAAGAACAGCGAGAAGTTATAAAGGAAAAATAGAAGGTAATGATATGTAAAAGATATAGTACCTATCATTACTGTCCTGCTGTTTCCACCAAGAGAGTCCTGCCAAGGTTAAAGCAGAAGACAGTTACAGGAGTTTTCCTTTCCTTTTGCAGTTATACGAGTTACCGACAAAAGATCATTCAGCCAAACTCGAAACATTCAGCCAGCATAAGAAAAAGATCAGTCAGCCAAACTCGAAACATTCAGCTGCAGAGGATCAATCATTATTCTTAAACATATGTTGAGTGCTCGCTTCTTCCTGTTAGAAGTGTTTCATTCCACATACAATTAATATCTGTGTGAACACTAGATTTCTGAGTGCTACCTTAGGTCAGAATCTGGTTTAAGCAGACTTAGTAACAATTTTGTGAATTCTTTAATACCATAACATCATCTAACTACAATTTTTCTAAGAATTGCGTATCAAATTTAGGTTTCTATTAATTCACTCATTTAACTACTGTAAGATTGTGATATTGAAATCCCAACCAATGCTTTTGTTAGATCAAATGAAATAGTTGCAATGGCAAATCAGATGTAATGGGTTGCATGTCTATCTTTGGTCTTTGATCAAAGGAACACTTTCTGTAAAGTGACCTCATGCTCATTTCTTACATATAAACTAAGGTTGAGAGAAGAATCAGGTGTATGTTGTATATGCAATTCAATGATGAGATGGTTAGAGATCATTACATGACCTGCAATAGTCGAGTTAGTTTGCTATCACGATAAGGGACATGGGCACCTTCTTTACGCTTTCTCTCATCTCCAAGAGCACTTATGACATTGCCAAGAGCTAAAAGACCCTTGTTGATATGAACCCCTGAAGTAAGAAAGCATATGGAATTAGTAATCTGAAAGGGTCAAAAATGTGATCATCTAATCATGTATCAAGGAACAATATACTACCTTCCTTGAACCGAAGACCATCTGAACCTGTTCTCTTTGCTCGCTCTGATCCAGCAAGATCTACCAAATGCAGCTTCGCACAAAGAAAGTCTTCATTTATCTCCTCAATTGGAGAACCATCAGCTGTGTAACATGGGTTAATTTTCTGCAACTGCTCCAATGTGATAGTGAAAATGGCATGGGACCGACTATTCCAGAATAAAAACACAAACAATTTCACTGTTAACCATGCAAATTTGAAGGCAGCATAAAGATTTATCCAGATTCAAAATAAGTTGTTGAAATATATGAGCAGAACTAATGGGATTTATTGGAAAAACCACGATATGTGATTAACTTGGAAGTTGGTACTCTATAGGACTGTGATATTATTATAGTTGTAATAGTACTTCAATTAGAAGGACAAACTATTACCAAATTAACAGATTAGATCACTGTTAAAAAGAACAAAATTATGAAGAAAACTAGCATCAGAAATTAGAAAGTATACTGCAATAATATGCCAAAATATAAGCAATATATAATGCAGTGTTTCCTTGTCAAAATGCAATAAAATTCTATACTTCCAAGTATGCATTCAGCAAGGATCAGATCAGAAAACCATGATGAACCACGTGCATTCTAGAACATAGTAGGAGATATGGTCTTCACCTTGATTGGTTGTTCATGTTTGTACTTCCAGTTGCACGACTAATAGAACCTTGCTCTAGACATGCAGCCATTTCGTTTTGGGTGCTAACATCAACTTCAGTGGACCCAGAAAGTGTTATTATGCCGTTTGATGATTCACGTATTTGTACCGGAGACTTCCCAGGTGTTGCCAGCTTTCCTACTTGTCCATTGCAAACCTCAACTTTGCAAAAAGTTGTAGAATCTAGCAAGTCTCTCACTTCTTCTTTCAGAATCTTGACAATCCAAGTCCAATATATGATATCAAATGAAATTGTGCTTCAAAGTTAAATCAGTAATGAAAGACTATCTGATATATTCATTGAAATCGAAAAGAAGTTAGATTACACTCATTAAAGGAAACAATAATGATAATCACAATTTTGCAAAAAGAAACAATAAAAAAATTGACAACTGAAGATGACAGATATCTTAATTGATAGACTGTGATCATTTATAATATTTTGGGAAAGAAGTGTAACTTAAGCAAGATGTCAAAAGCAGATAAAGTTTCACCTCAATGAATGAAACACGTAGATGAAATTCTGCTTGATGCTTCAAAGTTTCGATCTTGGTAAACAGTGCATTCATGACCTGTGGGATAAGGCCTGTTTGAGAACTTTCGTTGAATCCAGTTCCCATGGTATATGTCTTCCCTGAACCTGTCTCTGGCACATAAAATATCAAAGATGCCAAAATCTTTAGTATACATTCTAAAATGCCACTTCATCCTTGAAAACAGCAAGTAGCTTCAGGTATTTTTCTACTGAACCTGCCCATATGCGAGAAAAGTAGCATTATATCCATCGAACAAACCATCAACAAGTGGAGCAACACATTCATCAAACATGGCAGAGGATGGAGAACATGTACTCCCATATACATGATCAAAGGTAAAAGAATGGCTCCCTATTTGCACCTGCATTTTGGTAAACCCTAAATAAACACAACTTTGGAGTAGACACCATAGTGATTCTTCTAATTTTCGTATTGAGAAAAGCACTACTGTTCATGTCCTGTAACTCAATGAGATTATTCAGATTCTTCAATTACTTGCAAAAAAGCACAAGCGTAAAAGCACAGACCGCAGAAAGAATACTCCAACAGAAACAGGCACACTTCCACCACTCCTTCCACTACCTCAAGAATCCATCCAGAGAAAAAAAAAGGAGCAAGTGGCTTGCCAGAGAGAAAAAAAGAAGGATATTTGTTCACCGGTTTGTACTCTGCGTTTTAAAAGTTTTACAGAGTAATTAAGAGTTGAAAGAAAATTTGAAAATATAGAGCAAAAAGAAAGAACAGACATACGTAGATTTTGGAGGAAACACTATAAAACTAGATCATCTGTAATTGTCTACAAACATGTCTTAAGTACTAAAAAGAGCACATAATGGATAAACCAATATCCAAATGGATTAACATTAAACTCTTGGAAAATTAAAATTTTAAATGGACTATGCCAAGTGGAAGAAACAGAGGAAGCTTGAACAATACTCGGATTTCACTGATTTGGTTAGAAATGGGAAAATAGACAGATGTTTTTTTTAGCAAAGAGTGAACAAGAAAATTCAGTCAATCTGTTACTCAAGATAAGGCATTGCACGTCAAAAACAGTAAAAATTCAGTGTGTGAGACATGAGAGGGGGCACGGGATCAGACAATAGGTTTTCCAATCGCCTTGTTTGTATGGGAACAAAAACAGAAGAACACAGAAAAAGGAGCAATCAAATTGGATGGAACCTCATTTATAGCATAAGAACAACCGAGTGTTGGAAAGCAAAATTTACATCACTGGTAAAAGGAACATGTTTCTTCTTCCTCACTTGGAGGTAACCACAAAATCATTGTCCCGGCCAAGTAATGAATACTATACACAAAATGCCAAAACCACCGGTTGATGGTCAGATCGCAATCCAAGGAATGGAAACAAAAAAGAAAAATAGGAATCACCCAATCAGCGTCGTCGTAAAAAAAAAGGCCAGATTGACCAAAAAAAAAACACTAGATCTTCTTCCAAACTCGGCCAGCAATTTCAACTGACTGAACAATCTTGAAAACAAACCACTTTTTCCTCTATCATGTAATTAACAAGAAATTGATCATTGCAACAAGAAAAAGGAATCATTTCAGAAGCTAAATGCAATAACCTGCGGCTTTCCAGGGACAACGACGACACATTCCTTGCAACCTTGCAGCCGCTCGTCTTCAATGAGTGGCCTGATGTGAACAGCGACCTTCACGCAGCAATGCTCCTCACTGTCCATCTCAATGTTTCCAAGGAAATCCACCAAACAACCAATTAGCCAATCAAACTACCACAGATTCGAGGAGAAACCAGCAGTGAATAGAGAACAAGGTCGAGGGTTCAAGACGACCGTGCAACAAGATTGCTCTTTTATTCCGCTGCTCGAGAGGAGGACAACTACACTTACGGCCTCAGTCCGCCGCTCTTTATCACTCTCTTACAAACAACGCGAGTAGGGCTCGGGAAAATCACACCACACCTACTACTTCCTCAAAAGGTTGCTCTTTTATTGCCCTGAGGAGCAAGGCTGAGAGGGAATAACAACCCACGATGCTTAGGGAGAAAGAAAGGCAAATGTGTTAAACTGGAGAATCGAGGCGAGAAAGGGAAATGAAAAAGATTAATCGAAGTCAAAAGTCAACAACAGGAACTGCAGAAACAACCACGACGGATCATCACGCTTTCTTCAACTTCACTTCAAACCTCTCCTCCTCCTCCTTCAGTGCAGAAGCAATGAAGGCTACACCGCACTTCCCAAGATGCCTCCTTTCTCCCTCTCCACCAGATGATGGAACTGGCATCTAAAATGACAAAGTTGAACGGAAAAGTGAGGCCTTGGCAATATATCAACAATGGCAACACAGCGACCAATCGCGAGCTGCAACTACTGTCATTGCCACAGACAACGACCAGACAACGGCATCCTTCTCCTTCGCTGTCGCTGCCACAAAAAGCGTTCTGGTTCTTGCCGTTATTGGCGTCGTTTTCATTTCTACTCCTATAAATCCATCAATTTTCAATCTTGCCTAATTTAGAATTAATAAATTGACCAAACAAATAAATTTAGGGGGTTTAATGTTATTAACTTACTTTATTTGATAGTTGTCCTTGATTAAGGGAATTTATTGGGGGCGGAGGGTAATTAAATGGGGCTCTTTGGATTCTCTGGATTATTAATTATTTATATACATTTATTTCAGCTTCACTCTTCCTCCACTTCCTTTGAATTCCAAGCGACATGGTTGGAATTTGGGCCACAGTATTTTTATTTTGGATTCATATATCTATGAATTAGGAGGACAATTAAGAGCCAGCAACCTATTTTCCAATAAATCAAATAAATATATGGGGACGCATGCTTCCAACAAAAAAATTCATCTCATCCTAGTCACTTTTTACTATAATAAATCAAATAAATATAGTCTCTAAGGTACCCAATTAATTAAAGGGTGATAATTTTACTATAATATAGTAAAGGATCAATTTTTGACAAGCACTTGCCTTCGAAAAAAAATTCTTCTCACTCCCTAATCAATTGATAGTCGACTATAAACTGATCCCGTGATTCCCTTCCTTCACATAACTTAGTAATGAATTGTGAGGGAGTCAATTTCTAACGAAGTCGGCGGAAATATCCTCCCATGAGGTGACTTGCTCAATTTCCTAAATTATCTCTTTATAGATAGTTGTGGGGTCAGCATGTTTGGGATCAGCATATGGCCTTTGCAGAATAAATCAAATAAATAGGCCTAGATCGATTCTCAATAAGTGCGGAATGTCCCATTGATTATCTGAAATTCTTCTTACATGCATTACTTTTGTTGGCGAATGACTCATGATTAACTGTCTTTTAGACAATGGGGGACACTTTAGAGGTCGCTGAGGTGACGATTTCACCTTTTACTGTCAATAAATCAAATAAATAGTCCCCACGAACTGGCGCAGTTGGTACTAAAGTGATATTACAATTATAGATTGTTAGATTGATTCACAATATGTACAAAATATATTGCGGGTCACCTGACCCTCATACAAAGCGTCAGGCAAAGTTTTTCATAATTTATTCCCTTCCTGATTGTATAGGATAGTTCTGGAGAGACCCTATACATTACAGGTCACCTGACCCTCATACAAAAGCGTCAGATAAAGTTTTTTTATGATTTATTCCCTTCCCGATCGTGTAGGATAGTTCTGGAGAGCCCCTAGATAAGGATTATCACTTATCAATTTTGTTGTAATAAATCAAATAAATAAGCTCCTAGTCATGATACAATGGATGCTGAGTATTTTTTTTCAGTATCTATGATTTCAATCATAACTATAAAACACTTGGGACATTTTTATTAAAAAAAAAACTCAGTAGGGCATCTCCAATAATTAAACATTTCCATAATTTTTTTTTTAGTTTTCAATATGTCACGTAATGCCGCATCAAAAGTAAAAAAAAATCTAATATTCTCTTGGTAATAAAAAAAACCTATATACTATTTTTTTTTAAAGGGTCATATATTACAAATAACATATTTTTATTTATTATTTTCATTTAATATCTCTATATAATTTTTATTTAATATTTTAATTAATTTTGATACTTAATTTAATTTATTTATTAGTTTTTAATTATTTAATTAACTAATTAATTAATAGTTTTTAATTTGTATTTTTTTAACTTATCAAATATATTTATTTTATATATATATATATATATATATAATTCTATAATTTGACAATTAAATAAAGCAATTTTAATTGTTTAAAAAATCTAACATATAATATTATTATTTTTAATAATTTATAGCTTCAGTGCTTCACCTTCCAGAGAAAAAAAAATAAATTTAGAAAATCAAATATGCTCCTAGAACTAAAAAAAAACCCAAGCTCATTTTTACACTCATTAAAACCATGTATTGGAGATGCTTTTCGGACTTAGGTAGGTGAGGAGTCATTGTGTTTTTCAATGAATCTTATGGTTTCCAATTAATTAGTTGAACTTGAACTGTAAACCTAAATTATGTAAATAAATAAAGTCATTCATCTTCCCCACCGTCACATGCAATTGTCAATGTGTTCTGTATATTTATATGTTTTGCTGAATGAATTATTATTTTTTAAAATAATAATAATAATGAAACGTTTATAATAATATATCTTCACATATAAATAATCTACAAATGGTGTCACTTGGTTAATTGACACAAATTGTTTGTTATCATTCTTCAAGCAATAATAATAATAGAAAAAAAAATGAAACTTGCATGTATGAATTGGAATATTCTTAATAAAAAGCTAGAAGAATAGTTAATTATCAAATAGCAAGAGAAGAATCTTACATGTGCATGGAAGAATCCTGCAAGGATGTTATGTTGTGTGATGCTAAAGTTGGAATAGGAAGAACATATATTTTTGTCTTATTTTTTTAATATTATTTTACAATTTAATTTAGGCTTCGTTAATACTACAATAGAAGTAGTATCTTTGTATACACCTTAATTATAAGAAAAAAAATCAATTTATTTTTATTTATTTGAAAAGTAAATTGATTAGATTCAGGAATGAGAATTTGATATATATATATATATATAATTTTTTTTATGATAATGGGTCGGGTCAGATCGGGTTGAAACCAACATCTGTTACGAACCGTTAATTAATTGGGCCTTTGATGGTAATATGCCCTTACTTGGGATTCTAAATGGGCTTGAAAATGGGCCACGAGTACTGATTACTACCGCACCCTCTTCTCCCTCACGAAACCCTGCTCCGCTTTCCGACGCCGACGCCGCCGTCGCTTCATGACCGTATGAGATGGGCGGCGGCCGCCAAGAACGCCCCTTTTCTTCTCCGGAGAATGGGGGCCTCCTCCCTCCACTCCTCCTCCTCCGGAGCCTCCTCCTTTTTCGATGCCCTCGGGCTCGCCGCCTGCGATCGCGTCCTCTCCGTCATCAGCACCGTGCCGGACTTCGAGCCCCAGCTCGACTTCCTTTCCCCGATCCTCACCACCGCCGTCGTCGCCGAGGTACTCGCCGACGCCCCCGCCCCCCGCCTCGCCTTCCGCTTCTTCTCCTGGGCCTCCCGCCAGCGCCGTCTCCGCAGCTGGGCCTCCTACAACGGATGCATCTCCATCCTCAGATCCCCCGGAGGCTTCGACTCCGCCTGGTGCGCCCTCAACGAGCTGAAACAGCAGGGCGTCTCCGTGTCGCCGGCCGCTTTCACCGCGCTCATCTCTGCCTACTCGGCCTCCGGACAGGTCGAGAAAGCCGTGGAGGCCTTCGGGAGGATGCCGGAGTTCGGTAGCCGCCCCAACACATTTGCCTACAACACCATGCTTCAAATCTTCGTCGAAAAAGATGTGATTATTCTTGCATTGGCAGTTTACAACCAGATGATCAAGTCGGATTGCCGTCCGAATCAGTCCACCTATGTCATTTTGATGAGTGGGCTGTGCAAGGCTGGGAAGACGGAGGACGCACGATCGTTGTTCGATGAAATGCTACATCAAGGTATAGCCCCAAACACAGCTGTGTATACGGTGTTCCTCTCATCCCTCTGCAAGGCCAACCGGCATGATGAAGCAAGTGCGCTGTTGGAATCCATGAAGCAGAAGAATTGCAAACCAGATTTGGTCACTTACCATGCACTGTTGAATGGCTTTTGCAACTCAGGGAAGATCAGTGAAGCTTTTGAGCACCTGAGAAGATTTAAAGAGGATGGCTTTGTGCTAGGATTAAGTGGTTATAGTTGTTTGATAGATGGATTGTTCAAGGCCGGGAGGTTTGAGGAAGCGTGTCATCATTACAAGGAAATGCTGGAGAACGATGTGGTTCCTGATCTTAAACTGTACACAATAATGATCAAGGGTTATGCAGATAATGGCAAGGTTGAAGAATCATTCTCGTTCTTGTTCGAGATGACTCGTCATGGTTTAGTTCCTGATACCTCCTGCTATAACACCTTAATCAAAGGTCTTTGTGACATCGGACGCTTGAACAGGGCTCGCTCATTGGTCTTGGAGATCTCACAGAACGATCGATTTGTTAACTCTGTCACGTACACTATTATGATTTGTGGATTGTGCAAGGAAGGACTTATTGATGAGGCTCACAAGATATTTAATGAGATGGAAAATCATGGTTGCATCCCAACTGTCATGACATTCAATTCTCTGATCAATGGGCTTTGCAAGGCTAGGAAGTTGGAAGAAGCTCGGATTTTATTTTACAAGATGGAGATGGGCAGAAATCCCTCTCTATACCTTCGGCTCTCGCAAGGCGCAAATAAGATTCACAACAAGAGCGACCTTCGCCAAATGGTTGAGGACATGTGCCAGTCTGGTCATGTGCTTAAAGCATACAAGCTTCTGCGTAGTATCATAGATTGTGGGGTGGTACCTGATATCGTCACATATAACACGTTGATAGATGGTTTGTGCAAGGCAGGGAACCTTGACGGTGCTATCAAACTCTTCAAGGAAGCTCATTTAAAGGGGCTCTCTCCTGATCCAGTGACATATGGGACACTCATTGATGGTCTTTTAAAGGTCCATAAGGAGGAGGAAGCTTTTGCTCTTCTTCAACATATGTCACCAAGTGGTTGTGCTCCGAGTCGATCAGTATATGGTACTCTAATGAGGACATTGTGCAGGAAGAAAAGGGTTTCACAAGCAGTTACTCTTTGGTTGAATTATCTCTCACAGTCCTTGAAGCTTCCTGAGGATGCTGATAAGATTGCCACTGTGCGGAAACTTTTCTTGGAAGGCAACCTGGAAGAAGCCATTAGAGGCTTGGTTGAGCTGGATCGAAATCATGGTGTACTTGGTCCATTCCCCTACACAATTTGGCTCATTGGGTTTTGTCAGGTAAAAAAGATCGATGAAGCCTTCTTGATTTTTCAGATCCTGATGCAGGCCAAGATACATCCAACCCCTCCCAGTTGTGCACTCCTTATCAATTACCTATGCAGGAGTTGGAAGCTAGAATCTGCATTGGATGTTATGTTCTACACCTTGGACAAGGGATTCATATTCGACAGGCAAGTGGGAAATCGCTTGTTGAAGAAGCTCTGCAAGCAAAACAAGAAGGATGCTGCCCTAGAACTCGCAGAAAGGATGCATTTTTCGGGCTATGATATGGATGCATATCTCCGAGTAACTACAAAATTTCTGTTGTACTATTGGCCTGGTGAGAGATGAATTGTGATGCTACACAAGTGATTGAACCGATGAAGATGCAGTTGTGATTTTTTTTTTTGTTTTTCTTTCTTCACTCAGAACAGGTTGATTAATAACCATTGTTGAAGTGGACATTTGTGGGTTTTTGTAAGCCACATCCACATTCTGTAACATTGATGACGAACTGGTTATTGAAAAAAATATGTATGATTTTGAGTTTTGTTGCCCATGAGTTTATTCTTTTTGTCAGCTGATATGTTAATCAAAAGTAACTAATAATATAAATTCTGAACAATGTTTAAATCATCTCACTCGTATTTATTCATCCTCATAAAGTTAGATAAACAATTTTCATCTATTTCAGATGAGAAAAACACAAGTTATCTACAATTACAATTAGCTGAAACCATCATGAACGCCATGCATCACCGATATCTTAAATACATGGAACTGAGCATCACTACCAAGAGACAGAGCAATGCTGGCAACATTTGTTGATTGACTGCTTGATGGAGTAGTTGTCGGAGGAGTAACGGCCGATGACTTTTCCCAGAGGTTGGCGACCGGTGGTAGTGCTGGATCTTGAATGTCTGAAACTTGAAGAGCAGGGGCAGGATCTTCGGCTGGAGGCAATGCCTCAGGTGGAGCCAGTGAGATAAGAGCATTGGGCTCTATGGGTAAGATTTGGTAGGCCAACTTGGCATTTACATCAGAGCAAGGGCTCCCTACAAAATGGTTCAAAGTTGATCTAGAAAATTTTGTGAATGGGAAAAGCACAATGTTGGGATACTTACTGAGGTATGCAGCTGCAGTTGCCGGAAAGTCTGTCACAATCCCATCGACTCCAATACCTACAACCAGTGTCACAATCTCAACAATCGAGTCAGAGAAGTAATCAAATGTTATTGCCAGGTACTCATTCCTGACGATTGAAACATGAACAGAGATGTTTACTGCATGCATCTTATTGACAACATCTATGAAGCCAGAGATGGAGCCTGTGTTAGCGACAATGGATAATCTGGGAAGGTCAACCACATTAGTAAATTTTTTTATTTCATCAACTGTTGGTTCTGGAGCATCACTGATGGCCTCCTTGATAGTCAACACACGAGTGTAGCCAGGATTTTACTTGAATGCAGAGAGAACTTGAAGGTCATCGGACTGGATGAAAACTTGCTTATTTGGTTGTTTGTCGAAATTAGCATACGACAATGCACTAGAGACCACATCTACTATTCCAAGGCCTTTCTTTGAAGCAAGATAAGCAACATTCTACACAAAGATGCGACATAAGTTATAAACTTATAGTCATAAGTTGAATGATATGAATATGTAAAAAAGATAATCTCCTAGCAATTGTCTCACTTGATCTCTTAAATGTACAAATGCAAACATGAGCAGATATGCCAGTGTGTGCCTGATTAGTAAGATACATTGGTCTGATAACTGGTTGGCCAACATAGGGTGGTCGAGCAGGTTTATGGATTTCAGACTAGCTTTACTTGATTCAGTGCTCATACATATATCAAGTTCACTAGGAGCTATGTTGACTTGGTATGTTTGTGAACGGATACTATGCATGCTATCGACTACTTGATCTGTGAAAAAATCAGTAAATCATCTAATGGTGTGAGAGGTAGCAGCAATGGTATGAAGTGATTCATTAGGTCACAATATAAGAGATCTCCTTCCAAGTGAGCATGAACATAAGTAAATAATTTGTCGCTTACTGGTCTGGTTGCCTTGCTTTCTTGTTGTTGTGCCTTTCTAATATTTAATTTTTCTAGGTTTGAGGCATACAACTCTGTCGCTTTCTAGCATGTAAACCGTTTTCAAATGTTTCGGAATAATTACATGCTTAAGTTGTGAAAGAGGAATAGTAAAGAGATAAATATGTCAATAAGAAAAATGTTGGAAATTCCATTTCTACCTCTATGTTAATCAGAATTCCAGAAATTGTGCTATTTTTCGCAAAGTTAAGAAAGTCATCTAGGGTCATCAACTTGCCCTCATTTTTCACAATAGGATTTCTTGTCATGCCAGATGTAGATAATGGGCTTGTTAATTCCGAAGATGACAAATGAAGAAAGTTTCTTACGCTTCAAGCTTTGGATGTTGTTGCATGACAAATCAAATGAGAAGATTCCGTTGCTCTTTTGTATCTCAGGAACCAATGTTGCTTGTGGCATAAAGGTTTTTACTGCTATTGTGTGACCCATAAGAT
>JBBMJZ010000148.1:6296-49545 GCA_037833815.1 Zingiber zerumbet | reverse complement strand
TATGATATTCTCCCGAGTCAGAAGGATTGCCCGCTTAGATATGTCTCCCGCCGATCGAGCCCTACTTGTCCCGACCGACCATTACATTTATCCTTCGTTCGCCCCTTTGACACTTGAGCGTTGATCATCTTGACTTTGACCTCCACCCTGACAGTTGACCCGTGCCAGGTGGGTCTCCTCCTATCGCTGCATCACAAACCTCTCTTTCAAGTCTAATCAAACGAGGTTGCAAGTCCGACTGACTGAACAAGATGTGTTCTCGTCGACTCTAAGACCCGATCGACCCATATGCTCAAGTTTATGATCGCCGCACGTGTCGACGCCATTCGGCCTTATTTCGCTGGACTGGGTCTGTTACAATCGGTCGACCTAAGCTTTCACAGCAAAATATGTCTCGACCGTTCGACTGTATGATAGTCGCTTCCGTGCCTAATCGGGACGACGAGTGATTATACTTGATGACAATTTTCTTCTCCTTGCTCATCGTTTCGGATGCAGGCTACAATTTCCACATACGGTGCCAAAATGATGCTGTCCGAAAGGTGGGCGAGTGGAAAGCTGGGATGTAGTGACTTCGCTGACCGGATGTGGACTCCTCTCTGCTTTGTAAAATAGATGACGTCAGTGCCGAGCCGGGGAAGAGGTCCCCAACGTTGGCCCTTCGACGCTCAAGTCAGTCATCGGAATGTGGAGAAGAAGTGAAATAGTAAAATTGTGCGCAAACCGTAAATCACGGGTACCTCCGCCGGTGATGGACCCCCTTTATATAGAGCTCTGGTGGGCGACGTACATGCTCCTCGAGGCATGGGCACGTTCTCCGATATGTTTGTGGCTACGTTCTCCAACATGTTTGTGGTCACGTTCACCAACATGTTCGTGACCACGTTCTCCAATATGTTCATGGCCATGTCCTCCACTATGTCCTATGAAAGGATGTCGAGTGGATCAGCCGCTCGCCCAGGACTCCACTCTGTCCTTGGTCAAGTCCCGTTACTTGGCTGAGTGGGTAGCCGCTCGCCTAGGAGCCATCCGCTCTATCCACTTCAGTTGCTCTTTTGTGTGGTGCCTGTATAATAACCTGTCTTCCTCCGTTCGGACAAACTATCCGGTCTCCCTCAGCGTAATATGACTTGAGTGTCTGCTTCTGATATTCTCCCGAGTCAGAAGGATTGTCTGCTTGGACATGTCTCCCGCCGATTGAGCCCTACCTGTCCTGACCAACCGCTACATTTATCATCCGTTCGACCCTGTGACACTTGGGCATCTTGACTTTGACCTCCACCCTAACAGTTGACCCCGTGTAGGTGGATCTCCTCCTATCGCCGCATCATACCATTATCTCCTTTTTCGGACAGGATAATATTATAATAGCTATTTTGATAATTATCAAAATAATAAGGAAATTTAAATATTTTTTTAAGATAAAAAATATAAAATATTTTAACCGTGGGTGGCCTTTTTGATTTTTACCAAAACCCCTAGCTTTTATAGTATTTTATTCTAAAAATTAAAAGTGCACAATTAAATTAGTTTTTTTTAATCCGTTTGATATTTTTTTAATAATATTCGGATCTTCTAATTTTGAAAGTGACCCAGCTCAAAATTTTCCGTCGACGAATGATTCGAACATCACACCACGCCAGTAAAAATTGATCTCTTATCATTGAATATCATCTGTCGTCGTCTAATCAATCAGGTATTATAATAATCGTGTCATCCTCTAATTAATTTTGATTAAGCATCCGTAGGCACAAATCCGTTAATTTAATGATTTGATACGATGTGAAATTGTGCATAATGATTTCAAACCCACATGAAGGCGACCGGACTCGATACGACGTGCTTTCCGTCCGACCACTCGAGCCGTCCGAACCCCGACGATCCCTGAGGCTGCACCAATGACGAGAAGCTCACCGTGTAGTTTCTCTTCTCCCCCGGAACACCGAAGATAAGCTCCTCCGGAATCACCTCCACCTTCACTCCCTCCGCCGCCGCCCCAGCAGACGCCGTCACCGTGACCTTGTACGTGCCCGGTTCGCCGACGTTCGTCAGCGTCCTCCTGTGTTTCGATACCGAAGCTTCCCCGCCGCTGGACGGGAACGTGACCGCGAAGGACGGGTAGTTGAGCTCCTCCACCGCGTAGGCCCGCGCGGCGTCGCACGCGAAGTCGCTTCTCCTGGCGAGGATCGCCAGCCGGAAGGCCGAGTAGTTCAAGGCGCAGAGGAAGTCCAGGTAGTCTTCGGCGGTGAGGTCGTAGACGAGCCCTGGGTCCATCGCCCGTCGGGGGTCCACGTGGCCAGCTCCAAGGTCGAACGGTGTGGCGGCGCAGCCCGATGCCGCGTCGAGGAGGGCGTCGCCTCCGGCGTATGTGGAGTAGGCGGTGGTCATGAGGGCGGACCTGATGGCGGCGGGGCTCCACTCCGGGTGCGCTCCCTTGAGGAACGCCGCCAGTCCGCTCACGTGCGGACACGACATCGACGTCCCGGAGACGATGTTGAACTCCACTCGCCGGGAGTCCACCGCGAGCCCTGTCGGACCGACCGCGTCCGTCCACGCAGCGAGGATGTTAACCCCTGGCGCGATGATGTCGGGCTTGAGGACGCCTCTCGTGACCGTATTCGGTCCGCGGGAGGAGAAAGCGGCCACCACCGGCGATGGCTGGACCCCGACCTTGGTCCCGTCGAAAATTATGGTCGCCGTCGGGTTCGGGTCCGATAAAATGTAGGCCTTAATGGCGTTTCCGGACTTTTCTCCTGTTCCTGCGGCGGGAAGGAGGTGCGCGTCGGCGACGAGTTCTTCCCCCTTGCCCGGCAAGTTGGCGAGGACCATGCCGGCTCCTCCAGCCTCGTGAACCACGTATCCCTTTTGGACCCTGGGGTTGATCCCTCGGTCGCAAACTACGATTTTCCCAGCTACTTTCTCCGGCAAGAGTGTCCCCGGCAAACAGAGGTTTCCGTTACTGATATCATCGCTTGCGTTAGCGGCGTAGATCAATGGCAGGGTCGGCGACGGTGGCAGGGGAGGTCCTCTGTATAGAGTGACTCCGGTGTAATTCTCTCCGTTTCCCAGCATGACATACGCCGGGAAGTCGCGGTCGAGAGTGCCGGCGCCGACGGTGGTCATCCAAGGGGCTACGTTGGAAAGGCTGGACGGCACGGGGCCTGCGTTTCCGGCGGAGCACGAGACGAAGACGCCCTTCTCCATGGCTCCAAAGGTACCAATGGCAGCGGTGTCTCGGAAATAGTCCACCGTCTTCCCACCCAAGGACAGCGAGAGGACGCCGCAACCGTCCTCCACCGCCTTGTCTATGCCGGCGAGTATGTCGGAGCCGAAGCACCCACCGAGCCAACAGACCTTGTACACGGCGACGCGAGCGCGGGGCGACATTCCACGGGCGGTGCCGGCGGCGAACCCGAACAAACTAGCGTCCGGCACGGCAGCGCCGGCGACGGTGGAGGCGGTGTGGGTGCCGTGGCCGTCACGGTCTCTCGGGGACCTGGTCTCCTTGGACTCCTCCATCGTGCCCACGCTTGCCTTGTAACCCCAAAAGAACGACCGGGCGCCGACGAGCTTGCGGTTGCAGTTGACGGCCGCGAAATCCTCACTGTCCTCGCACTCGCCCTTCCAGCTCGCCGGGACCGGCCCGAGCTCGGCATCATCGAAGCTCCGCCTCTCGGGCCACACCCCCGTGTCGAGCACGCCCACCACAACGTCGTCGCCGATCGGGCTATCCACGTCGAGGAACCCGTTCGCTCCGCGATCTACGAGGCCGAGGAACTCGGGGGTCCGCGTGGTGTGGAGCTCGTACCGGGTCTCGGGGGTGACGGAGAGCACGCCGTGGCGGCGGGAGAGGGTGCGGGCCTCGGCAGGGGTGAGGCGGGCGGCGAAGCCGTGGGCGACGGTGTCGTAGTAGTAAATGGCGTCGGCGGAGTCGGAGACGGAGCGCAAGGAGGCGTCGTACCAGTGGCGGTGGGCGGCGAAGCCAGGGGGTAACTGGGTCTTGGCCATGTGCACGATGTAGGTCCCTTTCTCGCCGGCGACGGCGCTGCAACAGAACGGGACGAGCCATAAGATTAACCTCAAGAGATCCCCCTGTCTCCCCATCTCTCTACGAACCAGTGATTGGCTGAGGAGGAGGAGGAGTAGGAGGAGGAACAAGAAAGAAGATAGGCATAGAGATCGGAAGAAGAGTCACATGCATTTCGTCGTCTTCAGCGTGGAGCTTGACCACTCTGTTTCGTCCCTATGTTCGACAATAATCGAACGGAGTACGTGAGTGTGTTGGAGGTAGCCACAGCCTGTGGCGGGGTCTTTGTGGAGAAGGGAAACAGAGGGCTCTTGTCGTGTTCTCTCATCACGGGCATCCAAAGAGAGGCGTGTCTTGTCAGTTACTTAGCTCGTCGGCGACTCTGCCCGGAAGAAGGTCGATCTGTTCCGACCGGCCGCGGCGGTGATCACGACCGGTGCTGTTCCAGGCTACTTTATTGCGGCGGCAGCGGCGGCGGTGATCACGACCGGTGCTGTTCCAGGCAGTGTAGTTGACATGGTTGCAAGGGAAGGATTTTGAGGTCGATGGAGAAATGATAAATGCAATGGATTTCACTCGAGCCGAAGCAAAACCACCCTATAGAATAGGGCTTATTTTACAGAGCATAAATCACAGATGTAAAAGAGAAGTCTATTTTATTTTGAAAATACATCTACAGCTAAATCTTAAAACTTCACATTTTAAAAGCTAAATCTTAAATCTATTTTGAAATTAGCTACTACAGCAACGCATATTTTTAAAATAAAATCACTGATAAGACACCCTTTTGATTTTATTTTTTTAAAACACCTATTTGATCGGACTTTTTCGGTTCATATTTAGATTTTCTAAAAGTAATAATAAGTACTCATCACGAATTTTGGACCCAATTCATCTCTAAAAAGCTTAAAGGTGTCAAGAAGTCTACAATAAGTATTTTTAATTATTGTCAGGGGAAATTTGAAAAAAAAAACACCCCTCAGTTTAATCACATACGGAAGAATATTATAACGTCATTCTTTCATGCTTAACAATCAACAATATAGCAATTTTGGTGAATCTCTACATAATTCTCATGTAATTTATGTTGCAGAAATAGCAAATGCTACATAACTCAGGCAAAATAGAACACTGTCAAGGATAATATTTACAGTCTCAAGATAAAATCAAATGATGAGGAAAAGGAAGAGATTTATGATCTGTGATTCTAAGATTTTCATAGTACCCAAGGTTCTCCTATCATCTATGCTTTTCACTTGACTTGTTGAATCCCAGTAAATATTTTTCAGGTTCCTAGTTGAGAACAATATCCGGTTGATGTGGTGCCACGGGCACGGCTTGTCGCCTCTGGCGTTCTCGGAGATAAAGTACAGCCAGGAGACAAGCAAAAAGAGTTAATATTGTTGCATTTCCTTCATCCATGAGCACCTCGTCCACCCATAACTCTAATTTTGGGTACAATTCTGGGAGTGAATCAATCACCTTAACCTGAAACTTAGAAATAAGTAATCATAAGGAAGAGAGTTACCGTCAACACAAAAAAAATATCATCATAAAAATTAAACTATGAAGATGAAGACATAATGCAATAAAAAAAATACACTTTGTAGATTCTTTACTTGTTGGATGCCAAATAAAAAACTTAGAATACTCCTTCCAACGTTTCTAACAAAGGTTTGCTATAGGAACATTTAACTCAACTTTTGCTAGCCACCAATTTGGTCCTCCTCTTTAAGCCCTCAAATAGTCAAGAGGGCTTTTATATTTCAGGACCTTAATAGTAATTTTTAAAAAAAGAGTAGATTTAAATGAGCCATTTTACTCTCCGGGAAGAATTCAAATGCATGTGCAAGTGCTTATATCACAGACATGAGAACATTGCGAAGAAAGCAACATGAACAAATCACAAAATGTGGAAATAAGTTCATCAATTATTTATGAACCACAATCTATGTTTTACTTATTAAATTTCAGGTAATGCTTCCAAAATTCTGACTACAATGCCAAGTCAATGAAAAGAAAAGGCGTAGGTAACAGAATCAGAAAAGGCCTTTCAGTTTCAGAAAATAAACATGAACATAAAGATAATCTTCATAGATAAACTAGCAACCTACAACCTAGAAGCAACACATATTTGGGATTACTTCATAGATTGATAGTTGATTAAGAAAATAGAGGAATCTCACCATGAAACTGTTAGCATAGTTCATCCTTATCCACAAACTCATAAGTGCTAGTTTAACAGGCATTGCGGCAGCTGCATCACGCTCAAGAGCCTGATCGTAGTACCTTTTAGCTAGATGAAGATCAAGAGGAAGTCCCTGACCATGCTCATACATGTATCCCAGATTGAACATGGCTTGCGCATTGGATTGGGACCGAGCATGCATGTATGCTTCAGCAGCACGTTCAAAGTCTCTATTTGTCCCCTGAAATAGAAAATTCACTAGGAATGAGAGATTGTTTTCCATGGTCAAAGTTGATTGAGCAACTATACCAAAAAAAAATCAAATTGCAAGTTTAATTGTAATTAATTTCCTATATAAAATATACTACACAGAAAACAAATGTTTCAATACAAAAATGTCTTGTTATATGAAAAGATGGATAATGACATGAGAAATAGCGACTCAAGATCACCTCAGGATTAATATCTGTAATCTGAGGCGAAATACCATAATAGGTATATGCAAAATCAAAAAATGGCATGCAGAAAAAATAAGGGGAAAATGCCACTCTCTACCAAGCCTATTTAGATAAAAGAAACAAATTAAAATGATCCAATATCAAAATTCATCGTCAAATTCTATAATTCTAATGCATTCAATTGTGGATATTGCATGTGCCTAATTGTGTAGACTGTAAACGAATACCATTTGACAAAGATGGGTAATAAACAAAATAAGAATTTGAGAGCCTAAATACATTACAAAAAATATAGACTAGGACAATGAATTGACTAGGATAAAAACAAGTTATGCCATAATCAATTTTCATATATCAATATTCTAATTTGATTTGCTAAAGTAATAAATTTATCAATCTCTATATATACAATAAAATTTTAAGTCTACTATCAAGGGAAGACAATTTATTGTGTCCTATGAAGGCCTGCCATTGAATTTGGCTCACCTCATAATGTAAACAGGAAAGGGATAGGACAAATAAATCATTACATATGCAGTGTGGAGGCAGGTATAGAATAGAAATTTTATGTCTCACCCTACCCCACTTGATTTTTTTTTTAAATATATAATTTGATAATAATAATAATTTGTATTTTAATTAGTATTTTATTGTCACACCTCAAAACCAACTCACATAAGAAGCGAATTAGTCACAGTTATGGTCTAACAGAAAAAAAGGGCAGTCCGGTGCACCAATCTTATGTAATTTTACCTACAATTAGTTCAGAATATTTTTTAACATTTGTACGAATTAACCAAATACTCTTAAACTCTTTTAAGTCATCATGATAAGGTGATTACCCGGCCATAGTAGTATGCGTCGCCAACCAACAAAGCTGCATGTTCGTTCCCCTGCTCTGATGCCTGCCACCACAATGAGTGTGCACGGGTATGCCTTTCTGCATCTGAACAAAAGCCAGATTCACCCATGCAACTACTTTGTTCCCTGAATTTATCGAGGATCCAAGCTGCATTGCTTTGAGCCACTTCATATCCTAGCTCTGCCATTCTCGAATACAACAAAAGTGATTTCCCTACATCACCTTTAAGATATGACTCGAGAGCCCATCTTAACAGGGAGCCCCAAGGTCCCCTTTCTGCCACTGCCTTGTAGAGAAGTGTGGCCTGCATCAAGAGTTCAAAACAATAAAATGATTGATAGATATTTTCAAGAAGACCACAATGTCATTGAAAAAACGTACAGAGCTGCTATAAGATAACTTGTCACTTAAATTTCTGCCTTTACTTGGTCAAGGATCATGATGTCGAATCGAAAGCAATTTAATTCTGTTAAGTTCCTTAAGATGAGTCGCTCTATCTAAAAGTCACTACATTTCTAGTGAATTTCCGCTCCTAGTTTAAGTTAGGATAAAACAAGATGAATGAGTCATGTCCTTAGTCCAGTAACCATCTTTTTATGAGTAAATCTAATAAATAATGGACAAGTATAACACAAACAGATATGGGATCAGAATTCCATAGCAATAAACAACAGTCTGTTAATTACTAACACCATTTATCTAGAAGAAAAGATCTCCATTCATTTTTTAACTTGGGGAAATAATGGCAAAAGAAGTTCTGCTGTTCTGCATGGAGGTTAAGTGAAATTGAGGGGGAGGAAAAGAATTAGGAAGCTGATCCTACATGCTTCTTCTGATCTACTTGGAGACGAGTAAATTTAGATGCTTAAAAAACTCTACTAAGAGTAGATTTTAATTGCTGATTGAAGCAAAGGAGCTCAACTTGCATGCTGAAGTTGACAATAAAATTCCCTTTATGCTTTATCACCTCTATGATAGCATTGAATAGAATTGCAGAAGGGTAATGTAAAATCAAAAATAGATAAATAAAGTAGCTCATTAGACAACCAGCAAACAGCAGAAGTCATCATCAAGTTTGTAAGTGTCAGCTGGAATGTTTGAGAACAACCTTTCATAGCTTGTAACCACTCTGTTAGCAAGTGAATTTTTCTCATTCTTAATCAAGCATTAGGACAAGGATAATATCGTAAGGAGATGTGGATTATTCAAGTTACAATATAACCTAGCGTCAGCGTAGCAAATAGATCTATTGAAGAATTATCGTGTCAGACTAGATATTAGACACCAAGGGAATGCAACATAACTTCTACACAACAGACAAAAAGGAAAAGGGTAATATCCCTTGCTTTTCTTGTCATTCATGGTATATAACCATTCACTTTCACTCAAACATAAACTGCTGCTGTGGCTTATATTAGAGTTCCAAGAGAAAGGCATTAGAGTTCATGGGCATTTAAAGATCTAGAGTCAAGTTCAGGACTCATGTAACTAATACACTTTTGCCCGTGCCTTAGTTTGTTCTGAAGACTGAATTCAAACATCAACAAAATAAGCCTAGAATGGCTTATGCTACTGTTCATGTGAATGGTTCAAGTTTAATTTATATTACACGCTAAGATAACTAAACTACACTATTGCCTTAGTTAATATAGCTCCATGAGTCTTTGATCTTCATGGTCTTGATCTCCTTAGCTGTCCTGCGAGTCTGCTTGAATCTCTGTTGGTAGTTATCATGAGTTCCCCAATAGGGATAGAAGAGACTGAAGGAGAAAAGCAAAGAGCCGAACACAAGAAAATGAATAAACGTTGAGTGGCCTTTCAACCTTCATTCAATGAGGTAGTGGCGGACAACCTATTTGAAATATAAAAAGAAACACGGCTAAATAAAAATAGCAAAAAAAAGAATCTAAAAGAATACCATATGGAGATCCTTCTTAAAGCCTATTCCTTTATGAGATAACCTTGCAACTCGGTAGATGGCCTTTGGTTGACCAGTTTCAGCTGCAATAAGAAGTAATCTGCATGCTTTTGTTATATTCCTCTCCACACCAATACCCTTGAGATACATGACACCTAGGTTATAGAATCCACCAGGCACCTTATTTTCAGCAGCTTTTTCAAAATATTCTCTTGCCTGGAGGTGAAAATTAAAATTTGAATCATGACCATAGAATTGACTAATAAATAATTTGCACATAACAAAAATCTCAATATATTAAAGGTTTATAATTTACTAAAGACTTGGGGTTAAACTGACTCAAGGTAGCAGAGACAAGAACTGACCCCACTGAGCTTAGGGTCTTGGCTCCGCTAGTGACAGAAGGAAACTGATCTCAAATATGAATAATCAATTTCATGCTAAGGATGTTAATGTTTTAAATATATGCTGATGGTTCTCTTATAGTTAATCTATCATACTTGAACCTTTTTGGCAAGATATGTGAAAGGACGAAAGGATTCAAAACCAAGATCTTGGCAAAAATTTCAATGCCTTTGCATGCAGGAAATCTTTTTGCAATGACTAATCTGAAACAATAGAAAATGAATATCATCCATCCATTCTTCTATAAGCTGCCTGATATTCAATTTAATGTTGAATAAAGAATAATGAGACTGCACAGAAAACTAACATTGCATTTATTTTTGTTAGATTATCAGATTGTTCACCGTATTTGTCGGTCATTCTTAATTCCAAATTTCTAGTAAGAAAATTACTTTGTTTCATGTAATCTCAAACCCCTGCTCGTCAAATGGAAACTATGAGAAGTCAAGCAAAATAAATCGTGCTACACTAGCAACAAAGTGGGATGTCAAGCACTCGGAGGTCAAGAGTTCCAACAGGAAATAGAAGCTATCTGAATGGGAATTCCAGAAAGTGATTGCTTGAAACAGTTAGACTTATATCACGGAGGCATAAACTTTAGAGATCTCTACGACCAGTAAACCTTAATGTAGATACAATATACACCCAGAAGGATGTTCACAATTTCAAATAACTTGAATATCAATTTTTGGTCAGTATATGTTCATGATATTTCAGTTTCAATATTAAAGTATTGTGACAGTCTCAACTCCTTTATTAAGTAATGAAATGGAAGGTAGGAACTGATGCAAGTTAAAATATAAAGGATCAGGCTTCACCTTAGTGTAGTTCTTTTTCTCTACACCGTAACCTTTAACGTAGAGGTATCCCAAGCCATTATATGCTGAGTAATACTTATGTTTGGATGCAAGAGAGAGCCATTTGAAGGCCTTAGTATAATTCCTCTCCACTCCAGCCCCTCTGGCATACATCTCTCCAAGCAATTCCATTGCTTTTGGATTTTGCTTCTCCACGGCCTTTGAAAACCAATCCAAAGCCCTAGTGAGGTCTCTCTTCACTCCCCTCAACCCATAGTAATACAACAAGCCAATCTCGTACATGGCAGCAGAATCACCCTTCAATGCTTGATACTCCGTGATTTGGAAATTCTCATCCGCTTCCCCTCTTGACTTCCTTAAAACCTCCTGGTTCTCCTCAGTACCGCTGTGGATCCTGATGTGTTCTATCACAGGCGACTCCTCCAATATCAGGAAGCTCGTGATCGCTGCCTCTGCAAGTTCGGAATAAAGCTCCAGCGCTTTCTCATGCACCTGCATACCAAGGAACAATTCAACAGAGATGGAATCAGACTAGTCAGAGAGTGGTGAAAGAGGGAAAAAAGGCTAATCAGATTAGGGCTCACCTCTTGCCGTAAATAGTTGTAGGCGAGAACCATCTTGGACTGCAGATTGCCGCCCTCGGCGGCAAAATGGTGGTAGAGCAAGGACTTGGAGAGGCTGTGGGCACGCATGAGACCGGTGCCATATAGAAAACCGAGGGCGGATTGCGCGTGCGGGTAGCCTCGGGAGGCAGAGGCTTCGATTTCGGCGGCGGCAGCCTCCATGTCGGAAGAGTCACCAGAGGAAGCGGCGGAGATCAAGTGACGGACTCCGGATGCATATTGGACTTCACGGGCATCAGACGAGGGGTCATCCAGAAGAGACGGCGACTCGAGAAAAGGGAGCCACGATCCTTGGTCGTAATCGACGTCCGGGAGGGACTCCGAGTCGCCGAACTCATCCCACTCGTCGGATCCCTCGGTTCCCTCTGATCCTTCGCCGGCGGCCGACGAGGCGGAAGACGATTCGGATAAGTGTTTGTTGGCGAAGAGGAGAACGAACTGGCGAGGGCGGAGAGATGAAGCGAGGAGAGCGTGACAAAGGAGGAGGACGGCGACGCAGCTGATTGCAGAGCGCCGCATCGCGAATTGTGCTTCTTCCCCAGCGTCGATGTGGAGTTTGTCTTCGCCGGCGGTGTTCTTGTAAAGCGAAACTCGGGATGCGATGACATGCGTATTCGTATCGACGGCGAATAGAAGAGAGAAGACAAGATCCGACGGTTGTCATGAATTGTGACACGTGGCAACGATGCTAGTCGCCTGTAGTAAGATATAACAATAAATATAAAAATAAATATTTTAAATAATAATAATAATAATAATCCTGACTGTTCATTATTCATTATAAAATAAAAATATTAATTATCATATAATAAAAATTAAAATATCTGTATCAATCTTCTTTTTTTCTTTTTTTTTTATTTTTGTATTTTTACAATTCATCACGGATAAGTTAATTCGAATTTTATCTTCCATTTATTTTGCATTATGAATTTATTGTAAATTAATTTAATCAGAAAAAATTAATTTTATTAAACTAGCAAATAGAATGGGTGTCATTTTTCCTGGCCCGGTCCGGCCCGGAACACCCCATTTATGGTTCATGAAGATTGCCTTTTCAGCGAACTGATTGCCGAATAAAGACAAATAGAAAATAAAATCATATTTCTGAAGCAAGATTGTGCGCTCTCTTCCAAATCAAAAAGAAAGATTTAGAAGGAACAGAGACGACGATCCCTCGTCCTTCTCGCCGGATCCCTTAGTCTCCGCTCATCTTCCGGCGGACACCGTAACCCTCGCTTCTTCCTCGTCGCTCTCTATCTCGTATGGGTACTGGCAAGGATAGCAGCGAGGCCACCGACGATCTCGACGACATGCCGCTCGCGGAGCGGCGCAGCTTGATTCGCCGCCGGAAGGCGGCTTCGTCTTTGTCTCGTGTTCCTGAGCCTCCAAAGTGCTTTCGCTCTGCTTTTTCCGCCTATGCTTTGTTCTACTATTTTCTCGGGAGGGTAACAGCATTTTTTAGTTATGACCTGCAGGTGTTCGATTGACGAGCCTGGAGCGCGCGTATCTTCTGGAACTTCCAAGGTGAGTTCTGATACGAGGTTTTATTTAGCCTTTAACAGCATGCACAATGGGAGTTTGAGACTAGACTTAGTTGAAGATTGTGATCATCTTTAGACCTAGATGACCTAATGGTGACCTGTTTTGTTTTTGAAATGGTATTCTCTGAAAAAAAAAAATAAATGTCCAGTGCAAAATCTACAAGAAGCTGGATATCTAGTATTAAGACGTTTTATTGTGATCTTGCAGCTTAAAATGTACTACTGCGTGCCTCATTATTTTGGGAAAAAAGGGCATAAGAAAGAAATAAGAAATTTTTATTACCATCTTAGTTTATAATTTTTTTACCATTGCTCTGCAATTGAAGAGCTTAATTGATTTTTTCCCCCCTTTTTATCTTTTTATGCTTAGTTTCTTTCTCATGGAATTGAGCTTCTTTATGCAAAAAATAGTTTTTCAAGCTAAAATCGGATAATCTAGCTGCAACACTGATGATATGGTTCAAATCATCAGGAAAGTAAATCTAAGCATGACTTTGTCTGCTACTGATAAATATGGAACTAACAAATTTTGTACTTTGGACCAGTACAAGTATCAAAAGTGGACCTAAGGAAGTATGCAACTCAATTTACCACTTCATGTACTTAAATCACTATGTTATTTAAATTAATCTGTTTACCTTCGGCTATAGTTAACATGGGATTGCTTTATTGGATGAGAAGATTTCCTGTTGAAAGGTTATTTTTCTTTTTAATGTTTGTGGTCAATTCTGTTTATATCAAAATGAATTTTGATCTGTAGCACCATTCAATTTTGGAAGTTTTTTTGCATATCACAATTGGACAAATTTCAAGAAATTTTGAAGATAGTAACATTCTCATTGTTCTTATTATGTAATAAGTTCTTCTATTGTTGCATAAATTGTTATTTGCAGGAGTGGCCGGGGTTACCAAGAGGTGTAAAATTTAATCCCTCTGATACTGATCTACTTTGGCACTTGCTTGCAAAAGTAGGCAAGGCTACCGCTGATCCACATCCATTTATACACGAGTTCATTACTTGCCTAGATGATTTTGATAGATTTGGTCATACCCACCCTCAGAATCTTCCTGGTAACTGAGAATAAGACTTTCACTCATGATGGCTATATTTGCATATCTAAAAGATTATTTGACAGGTATAAAAGGTGGGACCACTACTTATTTCTTTCACAAATCTTTTAAGACTCATAATACCGAAGCTGAACAACATGATGATTGTGGGGACGTGTGTTGGAAGAAGAATGGCAGAGTCAAGCCTTTGATCATTGATAATAAACACCGTGGATATAAGTCAATAATGACTCTTCATGCATGCATGGACAGATCTGAGAATCTCAGTTGGATAATGCATCAGTTTCAACTTGGCTCTGACAATGATGATATAGGGGAGCTTGTTGTTTCCAAGATATTCTCCCAAAGGACTAGTCAAACCAATGAAATTTCAGAAGAGAAAACAATGAACATAGCCGTAGCTATTCCTAGTAATGCAGAATTAGCAATATGTTCCAAGTCGCATAAAACTGAAGTCCATCAAGCTGATCAACATCTTGATGTCACTGCGACAGACTCAACTTCACAGGTCTTCAAAATTCATAACTTAACTTTGTATTCTGGCTGCAATATTCAATCATAATGTTTAAGAGGATATCACACTAACAAAGTCACAGAGAAGTAGTAAAGGAAAATCCCGAAGTTTGAATAGTTTAGAATATCTGTTTGTTGTTGTTAACATGTATTGAATATTTCACTATCTTGTGGAATTTCTATTGTTAAATAGCATACAGGATGCTTTATATCATCTACAACTATTTCTTTCTTGTACATCATGCACAATATATTCTGTGTAGGGACACCTGGGTTCTGTTCTTTCCTTCAACATAGGGATTGCTCATCTGTGTTTTTGTTTGTGTTCTTGTGTATAAGACTATAAGTCAATGATTTTGTTGAGACCCCGATAGAAACACAAGTCCCCGGATGGAAACACAAGTCATGGAGACTAAATTGAGTGAAGCTAATTTTATCCTTTTAGTTCTTTATTTCTTCCATCTTCAGACTGCTTGGTTATTCTTGTAATGAGGTAGCAAATGATTTGAAACTTAAAATCTAGTTTGGTCCTTCATTCAAACACGGTTACCTATGCTTTGATGTGCCTTTTTCTTGAGCTTATTCAAAATTGTTGAAACTACTCTACTTACATCATCCTCCTGCTCACCGCAACTGTTACACAGGAAATTTTGATGGATGACCATTACATGAAGGAATCAGAGCCTTTGCAAGGTTGTTGAAATTTTCCTTTTAAGCGTTCAATATAACAAGCTTTTTATTATGAAGCTAAAGCAATTCTGAATTGAACTTTTTTCTTTATCCCTCGACCGATTCTAAAGTTAAAGGTTATATTGCTTATATAACCAAATATTAATGATCTTTTACTGTAACACAGGCCCAAATATCAAGTGTTTGGATGGTATCTCTGCTACAATCGACGAGCTTTATCATTTTGATCAGCTTATGATGCATGAATATTCATCCATGTTATTGGCTAACACAAGTTCTGGATATGTTGATTCCAATTGTTCTATTGGTCAAAGCAAATGTGATATGAATTGCACTTCAGGAAATCTATTAGATGCTGTTAATGATGGTTCTATTCCACTAAATGACATGATGTATGCTCCAGTTCTGAAGTTTCCTTTGCACTTTTGCATATCTGAGGTTAGCTAATGCTGCTGTTTGTTTGAAAATAACTCCAGGAGTAACAGGGAATCAGTTTCTAGAAAAGTTTTTTTTGACACTGCAAAGGTATTCAATCTTATTCCTTCTGAAATATTTCATTAGATTTGAGTGACATTCTTTTGAAACATTATCTGTGCTGATCATGTCTTAAAAATCACTGCAGAAGTTTATTTATCTCATCACTCATCTAACCTTGCACGAAGAATTTTGTTAGTGGAATGTGATCGCACTTGTATAAATTATGTACCTCCAATTAGTTCTTCACACCCTAGAGCATACCGTTGGGGCACAATAGTGTTTCATAAAAAATGTAACAATTAAATCATCAAACTCTACATAAAAGTATTATTTTAAGAATCTAGGCCACTGTAAATAGGGTTGTAAATGAGCCAAGCCGACCCGAGCCGTGCTTTGGGGCGTTCAAGCTTGTTTGATAAGGTAATTGAGCCGAGCCGAGCTTAAAATGAACTAAGTTTTTAAATTGATTGTTCAAGATTGACTTGGTTTATTTTTTATAAGCTTGAGTTTGATTCATTTAGACGTTATCGAGCTCTCAATTCAAGATTGTTTGATAGCTTAAAACTTTTAGTTGTTTGATTGGTTATTGAGCTTGATAATTTAAACTTATTATTTTATTTAGCATATTGAAAAGAGTTTTATTAATGAATATGGTTCGTAAACATTATTCACGAACGTTAACGAGCTGAACGCATATGTATTCAAGCTTGTTTGTTTAATTTAACGAGCTATTCAAGCTTGTTTGTTTAATTAAGCTTGTGTATATTAAACGAACATAAACAAGCTCTTACCAAGCCGAACACCAAGCTTATTCACGAACGCTTGGTTCATTTACAACCCTAACTATAAATTTGCTAAAAGAGGTTTTAACGTACTAAGTTGGTAAAGGCTTTTCTAGTTATTGACCTCCAAAATGGGGGTTTTTATTTGTATATTCATTATAAAAAAAATTGATCAAAAATCTGAAATTACATTCACATTCCACTCACAGATCCAATTTGAAGAAACTAGGATTGCCCCATCATTTTTTGTATATTTAATATTAGTTATAAAACTCAAATAAGCTATAAACCAAAGAACCTTGGATTCTCTATTTTCAGTTTCCTAACAAATTAGAAAAAAAGGGCAGCCCTTCTTCCTAACAAATTATGAGTTTCAAGAAAATTAGATTAGGTTGATCAAATTATTATTTTATTTTTTGGTTTAAATTTGAAAATTGTATCGAGTCTGAACTCATTAATGATGAAGAATATATCTGATTATTAAAGTTGATGGAGTTTCACATATATGTTCATAGGTTTTTTTTTGGTGTAAATGCAATTGTTATATTTTAGTTTTCCATTTTTCAGTTGGTTTCAACTATGCATTATCTGCACTCAAGTCTTTTTTTTTCCTTGGAAGTTTTAATATATTTTTTTTTATGGTGCCAAATGATGTCAAAAGGGGTAACAAGAGCAATGTATATTATCTTTATTATGTATGTGTGATATTAATACATTTCTGATTTTTGGTTGGCTTTTTACTTGCTTTGAGGTGAAATGCAATGAGCTTTATTGATTGACATGAATGTGATCTTGACTGTATTAGTTTGCATTGGGTCCTTGATTGATGGATTTGCTAGTGCTATTTCGTCCTTGTCCTTATCTGTTGTATTTGCTTTACTTCCCGCCTTTCATATTTGTTAGTTTTTAAAAAACATGCTTGCTAATCTTCTTTCTGTTTCATGTCAGATTGCAAATATCCCATGTGTTTATAGCCCTCCTAAAACTTGTTCAAACATTGCGAGAAATGTAATTTTTGAGTCTTCCGGAAGTGTCACTGAAACAAATTGTTGCACAATTTGCCAGTGTCCAGCATCAGTGCCTATCTTTCAAAACAATGATTCACTTGTAGCTGCCTCTAGAGATAACGATGGTAACTGTTGCCTATCCTTATATATCTTGTTCGAAAGTTGTCACCTGCTTCAGGAGAACTTGCTAATAATTTATGTCATTCCTCTCTTTTAGGTGTATCTGCCCGGTTGGATTATGTGAAAATGGAACCTACAGAGGAAGACCATTTTGAGATTACTGCAACTCAGGAACAGATGACATCCAACTGCACACAAGAGGCAGCACAGTCTAAAGTCACAGGTTATCTATCTGTTCTTTCTTGTTGATATATTTAGTTCCAGCAAATTTTGAATCTATTTATGGTGATTTTTCTCATGCAAGAATCATCTTCATCTTCCAGAGTCTCATGCCTCAAGAGAAAAACTCAAGGAAGAACCTATTGATGATGATCTCTTCAGGAACATGCTAAACAATATAACACCTGTAGAACATGATGTAGGGATCTCTGAACCTGTTTCTAACCCAAATCTTTCTGAAAAGGCAAATTTTTCCAAACAGTTTTCCCCCAAGAATCAACATTTTGAACGAGACAACACTGCAAGTGTTGTATCTGTTCGTAGGAAAAGAAAGAAGACTGCAACGTAAATGCTGATCCCTTATCTTATTTGCTTATATAGTTATATATGATTGTTAATGACATCTTGGTGAAATTTGATCCTATAAACACAGGAGTTCAGTAAAGCAAGCACTTGAAGAAGATGCACCTGGGCTTCTGCAGGTAAATTCTGAATGAACAGCTTCAGATTTTTCATGTTTTTGTCTCACATTGTATGCCAAGTGTTTGTTTGTTTGATAGATTTTGCTGGACAGAGATATATCAATTGAGGATATCAAGCTTTATGAGACTATGGAAGATGATGAGGCTCTAGAGGTCTCTGAAGAAGATGATGATTTCAAAGAGCTTGAAACTGTGATCAATAAGGTTTGTCATGTTAATGAGCTTGTAAGAGGGCTTAAATTAAGTTATCCAAAAGTGTCCGTTGGCATTGTGTAATCCATCCACTACAGAATGCATATCTGGTTAATAGTGAATTTTTGTTAGTAGAATAAGTTATGATAAGAGTTGATTTGTATAGTTAATTTGTATTCTAGATCGACTCATAGTTGGGCCTTTAAGAGTATCTCAACACTCTGTTGTTGAATAATCTTCTCATTAATGAAACTTTGATTTTCTATGAGATTCACCCGCTGAGGAACATGGATTTATGATCTTCTCATTCATTCTACATTAGTAACTTAGAATTTTAAGTCAATGCGATTTAAATAAACCAATACAAGTTATTTGATGCACATGCCAATTGCATATGCTATATACTATCATATAAAATTATTGTGTGGGCTTTCTCACTATTCACTTGCTTAGGCAAATACATATAGACTATATATAGCCTTTGCTGATATTGTGCTTGACTTAAGTATCATTTCATGTCAGAGTTCTAGTTCTGGCCGGACGATGTAGTTTGGACGCCATGTTGTGTCAACATTTGGCACTTAAACACACGTAGAAGTGTGCTGAGATAAATTTGGTTACTTCTTTAATGTTATTTTTTTAGTTTATTTATTTTAAAAAAGTAAGACTAGCAATTGGATAGTCAATGAAGCTATTTTTTTTACTATATTGTTTCAATACTTTACATGCTTCAATATGTGCTAAAGTTGACTAAGATGAATTTATGTGGCTTTTACTATTTAATCCTCGTTCACTTATTTATCTATCGGATAGGTCAATTAAAAATGATTTTGTTTCATTGCAGGCAAGATGTATTTATGTAACTTTTGCTCCTACAAGCCTCTTCACTTCTTTACCTTTTCACTTGTTTACTTTTAAAAATAAGACTGAAATTTAAAATAATCAAATAAATTAGTGTTTTTGGAGAAGCAAACTACAGAATAATAATAAATGTTACTTAGATTCATCTTGATGTGAAGCATGCTGAAAGATGACATGGCACGATACTAATCCGTACTATTTGTATGGGCGGCACTATCAATATGGGTGCTACTGGAGAGATTATACCAATTAATATAAGGTTTAGGCAAATATCAGGATGGTACGTTTCAACCTGTACTGTTTGATTTGGTTGCATAATCATGTCAGAATATCTGTAATAAAAAGTAATTATTTACCTAGTATAGTCTTTCCCACCTTGTATTTAGCTTACTTGATCATAATGTAAAATCCTTTTTTAAATCATATTCAAGTATTTTTTGTGAGACAATCGGGCAAATGAAGTTTTTTTTTTCCTTTGTTGCTGGTTTGAAGTTGTATTTCAGCAATTACTGATAGTTGGGCATTTTACATCAGTTATTTTCTGCACGAGCTTCCATGTTCAAGTTTTCTGTAGCACGCCACATGAGGGGATCAAAGCCTTATTATGTAAATTGTTTAATTTCCCTGATTAACCAGGTTCAAAGCTTCTCTTTGCTCATTAGTTGAGCATTTTCACATCACGATATTTTTCCTTAAATTATCTTCCATTTCCTATTTAGTTTAAACTATAATTTTCTTCCTCAGGCAAAATATCTGCGGTTTAGTAAAAATTCAGTCCAATGGGGATGGTGCAGGGATCTTCAATCATTCATTTTCATATTTTATTTGCATAACAGGTAATTAACTTCTTGCTCAAGCGTGGTATTTTGAAATATCTTATTTTGCTAGCTCATCAAATGCCATCAAGTATTACCTCTAAAGCCTATCCCTTACAGAATAGTGTTGGAACGTCCAGAATATGGCTATGCCACCTATTTCTTTGAGCTTGTGCATGATTTGCCAATTGACTGGCAGATCAAGAGGTTGGTGACTGCGATGAAGCTCACTAGCTGTGGCCGGACCACTCTTATCGAGAACAGACCTTTAGTGGTAAGTTATCTATTATTTATTTTTCTGATCGTGTTCTTTTGAGCATTAGCAATTGCTTGTCGGAAGCATCTGTGTTCAGGTTTTGTTCTAATTTTTTTCTCCCTTTGCAATAAAAGATGGATTTCCAGTTAAGCATGAATGCGATACACATACAAGTATTGGCAGTGATCTTGTGACCTTATTAATTATGATGCTTCGAGTAGTGGCCTTGGTTTGCCGGTCGTCTAATGATGATAATTAGAACTCTGAAGAACAAAGAATATGAAGATTTGGTATTTACATCAGCCATTGAGTTTTGACAACTAATTATCGTGTTGGATATTAAGGAAGGAGACCACAGTAATAAAAAATCAATTTGGGTTCATGCCTGGAAGGTCGACAATAGAAGTTATACATTTTCTTAGACAATTAATTGAAAAATATCGGGAGCAAAAATAAGATCTACACATGGTATTTATTGACTTAGAAAAAGCTTATGATAGAGTCACAAGAGAAATTATATGAAGAATTTTAGAAAAGAGAGGGGTTAGCGTAACTTATATTGAATTAATTAAGAATATGAATGAGGATGTGATGACCAGAGTAAAGACTTTAGGCGGAGTAACTAAAACATTCCCAATAAAGGTAGGGTTACATCAAGGATTAACTCTAAGTCCTTATCTTTTTATGCTAATTATGGACGAAGTCACTGCGCACATTCAAGACGCAGTACCATGGTGCATGTTGTTTGCAGATGATATTATTTTGGTAGATGAAACATGTGAAGGAGAAAATGCTAAACTAGAATCTTGGATGAAAACACTAGAAGGGAAAGGTTTTAAGCTTAGTAGATTAAAGACAGAATATATGAAATTTAAATTTAGGAATATTAAAAGTAATGAAATAATTGTTAAGATAGGAGATGACGAGTTGCCCGGAACCGAGAGATTTAAATATTTAGGATTATTTTTGCAAAACGATGGAGGGATTAAGAGAGATGTCTTACATAGAATACAAGCAGGATCGGTGAAATGGAGGGGAGCGTCGAGTGTTTTATGTAACTGTAAAGTACCTCTTAAACTTAAAGGTAAATTATATAAAACCGCAGTTAGACCTGCTATGTTATATGGAGCTAAATGTTAGGCTATGACTCGAGCACATGAGTAGAAAATCAGAGTTGCAGAGATGAGGATGTTAAGGTGGATGTGTGGACATACAAGGATGGACAAAATAAAAAATGAGAGTATTAGAGAGAAAGTCAGAGTGCATCTATTGAGAAAAAACTCCGAGAGACACGTTTAAGATGGTACGAACATGTATTTAAACGACCAATAAATGCTCCAGTTAAGTGATGTGAAATTATGATAAACATGCAAATCAAACGAGGAGGAGGAAGATCAAAAAAGACTTGGTTAGTAATAATAACATAAAATAAAATTTATTTAAATATAGATGATGATATAATAGGAGATAGAGCTCAATGGTATAAAAGATTCACACAGTCGATCTCATCTAATGGGAAAAGGCTTGGTTGTTGTTGTTTATTAAAAGCCTAAGATTTAAACTTCTAAAAGTATTGCATTGTATCTAGTGTGAGCCGTAACATGCTGATGGCATCTGTCGTTCACGATGTAAAGTAAGATCATCATTTTTATATTGTGGCTTGAGATGAATAGCTAGCATTTGTCTGTGTTCAGATTGGCGAGGATTTGACAGAGGGAGAAGCGCGTGTTTTGGAAGAGTATGGCTGGACTTCCAACTGTGGGCTGGGGTCAATGCTGAACTTTTGCGATAGGGTTGCGCATGACGCCAGAACTGAAAGCAACGAATGGTGGAACAAAATTGGTAAAATGCTGATGGCCGGCTATGAATCAGGGCGTATTGTCCTGGACCATCTCCCGAAGAAGGCCCAAAAGTACGCCAGGAACAACAATTTGCCAAAACAAGAGGAAGAACTTATTTTGTAATTTATTTATTTATTTTAGTTTGTGTCAGAAACTGTTGAATTAATCGAAACAAATTTTACATTTTGTCTGTGTAGCAGTCGTTTGAATTTTTCTTAAAATGTAAATTACCTACTCAATAACTCTCTTATATTGGGGCAAAATGTGAAATAGTCATTTTAGTGGTTCTTTCAGGACGGCCATAAACTATAAAGCTTATTTTACTCTAGTACAGCGACTCTTTGTCCTTGAGAGATTAGACACAAGATATTTTCACACTCATTAAGAATTGACCCAATAACTCTCGTATATGTTTTATATATTTCTCTAACTCTTGGGATTATTGCCTCACTGGATATTTAGAGGGTGTTTGACTAAACTTATTAAAAACAGTTTATAAGCTCGTACAACTTATAAGTTGTTTTAGAAGCTTATAAGTCGTTAGGTCTTATTTTAAAAATAAGCTATAAGATTGTTTGAATGAACTTATTTTAAATAACTTAAAGATATTAATGTGTTTGGTATTATAAGATCTTTTTATTAATAAAATTACCAAAAAGGAAATAATACTATTAAGATATTGTATATAATAGTTTATAAGTTTATAATGGGTTAAACTTATATAAAAAAAATAAAACTATTTGATATTTTAATTTAGATTTTTTTAAAAAAATTTAATGATATCATTAATATTTCAAATACAAATTATAGTTAAAAATTGATCAATAATATATTTGACACTTTTAATTTTTTTTAAATTCTAAGATAAAGTTAGACAGAAAAAATCAAATTCTAATCGAGTCGGAGAATTTGTGCTCCGGGGAGAGAAAAAAATGGGAGGGAGTATCGGAGACTTTGTGTACTGGGAAAAGAAGTCGACGTAGAGAGAGTTGTTAGTTTTGTAAAATTCTATGGAGGCTAAGATGAAGATTAATGAAAATATAGAAGGATATTTTATAAAAGAAAATTATTAAAATAATATCTTTTTTAAAAAAGTATGGTCGCTCTTACTTTTTTAAAAATATCTTATTTTGACAGCTTATAAGCCGTTTTAAAAAAAAATTACCAAATAAATTTGAAGAGCTTATAAGCTATTTTATTGAACTTATAAGCAGAGTCAAACACCCTCTAAATCATAATATGTATATAAAGGAGAGGTTATACCACATTCTATAAAGAATAATTTCTCAATCACATCTATATTTTGACGGTTTTTAAAATCTTAATCATCTTCAAATTCCCTCATATAATAACTTAAATAAAAAATAAACCAATAAGAAAAATGCAGTAAAGAGAAAAAAAATATGTGCCTATACAAATTAACTGATATTAAATACTCAAATACTTTTAAATTTGAACCTTTGGCCCTTTTATTTATCCATGGACATTTTCAGTTTTTTAATTGGTGATCAAAAGTTTGAGCCAATCAAATAAATGGATGGAACTAATCAGATTTAAAATTCAGTTTAATTTTTTAAAAATTTAAATTTTTGTTTAAAAATAATTATATCGATTAATTTCATTAATCTTATTCAGTTAAACTGAAGAAAAAATAACAAATAAAAAACCATCATAAATAATAATGGTGTTGGATTTTAAAATCTAATACATGATTAGTTTCATTCGATTTTTATTA
Source organism: Zingiber zerumbet (assembly GCA_037833815.1). Lineage (NCBI taxonomy): Eukaryota > Viridiplantae > Streptophyta > Magnoliopsida > Zingiberales > Zingiberaceae > Zingiber > Zingiber zerumbet. The sequence goes on along the minus strand of JBBMJZ010000148.1, from coordinate 25,644 downwards.
AAAAAAATCAATAGTTGAAATTTTATTTATTTATTTAATTTTAGTTAATTCGATTAGATTTTATCCGAGATTACTTTTACCATTTTTAGATTTCTTATTCCTTTACTTGATCTTACTCTTCTAATTGGAAAATCGATACTTCTCTTGCATGGATAGCGCGCAATTAGGAAAAAAGTAATGATATACAAACTTGAATTCAGTTAACGAAAATGCACAGCGGTGGGACCACTGTCGGAAGAAATAATTTTTTACTAGAGATTTACATGATATTAACTGAATTTAAATTATATTAAATTAAATTTAATTTACAGTTAAACGGGGTATTAATTAAATTTAAACTATATTAAATTAAATTTAATTTACAGTTAAGATGATCTGAACGGATAATATGAGGGTGCCAGTAGAGGTTGATTTCTGCTACGTGCTAAAGAGCGGTAGCGCGGACTGAGTCGCTGAGTAGGCAAATCAGTTGATCAGTAGGTCTGTACTGTCGAAGGGGTAGATCGGCTGAGCAGTAGGTATGTGTTAGCGAGTGGGCAAATTGGGCAAATAGCAGAGCGGACTGAGTCGCTGAGTAGGTAAATCAACCGAGCATCAGGTTTGTGTTGTCGAGCAGGCAGATTGGCTGAGCTGCAAGTCTGTGTTACTGAGCGGGTGACTGTCTAAAAAGTCCGAGCGAGAGATCGAGTGGACCGACCAGGTAGTGCAGTCAATCGGACAGAACAGCTCAAGTAGGCGTAGCGGTCGAACTAGAAAGTGGTCGATCGAGCAAACAACCGAGCGACCGGACGAGCAGAGGAGCCAGAGCGAGCAAAAGGACTGAGGCCTGCGAGAGTTGTAGTTTCGTTAAAACTGATTCGCCCCACCTCCGGTTGTGCTTTGAGTATTCTAAGATTGTTTTCCCAGGACACGATTGACCGTGATTTCCACCAAGCACTAGTGATCATGGCGAACTGAGTGACACCCGATTACTATCACGGCACTCTGCCGAGCAGGAGTTACATGACAGAGGAGGAGGGGAATGAAGCTGAAGAGCTTCTGCTTGTGTGTGTCCTCTGCCTGTAATCGTAGTCTCCTTATAGGAGTTCAGACCAATAGGCAACGCTAATGATCATTATACGTGGCAAATCGTATTCGCACATGAGTCAACATGATTCAATGTAATCCGGGTCTTATATTTACACTCCTTGCGGACATGAGAGAGAACCTCTCCCCATGTATTTATTCGCATTCTCAATGCATGTGAATTAATATAAACCAATCAACATGTCATGAAACTCTCAATGTGGAACTAAAGTTCAATTCATAACAAAACCTCTTCTCCCCCAGCGCCAGCTTGTGACCCAAGCGGGGGCAATAAATGGTTTTCTCCTCCGTGTTGGCCCTGTGACAGGTTGGCAGAGGCGCTAAGACGAGCGTATTCACCTTTTACCACAATATTACTTATATCCAATAACCACAAACTTGAATTATCTCCTAGAGGTTTCGTGGAGCGAAATTACATGCTAGTGGTACTCCGTACCAAAAGATTCTGAACTTCTCACTACAAGACATTTGCTGAAGAAGATCAAAAAAATTTAGATAAGCTTGATCGATTAGGTCATTTCTTTGTACCACAGTCTAGTGTAGATGGTTTTTATATAGGTGTTATCAATTTCCAATTGGTTGAGAATATCACCTCACCCCTCTTTGCATGTGCTACTATTTTATTGGACGAAGTGCTCTACCATTTATCCCATTTCAGAAAATATTGAATCACCCTAAAAGAACCGTTAAAAGGACGATTTCACCTTTTTATCACTTATGTTTCTTTGATTTAATACTTTTCATTCTTAGGCCAGCAGCCTCAAGATGCCTATTTTTCTTGAATATTGTCTAGGACTTCGTGGGTAGGGTAATGTATACCTTTTCCCCAAGGTATATGAAGTCATGGTATTACATTGATAACACTGAAACTATAGTTAGACAGCCATATTACAATCATAAATTCTAATTATATCACATTGCAAGGACACATACTAAAAATCACTACACATAAAATAACCGAATATATCATATTTCCCGTTGCAACTAATTGAACAAAAATCATAATAAAACATTATATTTTTCTTCTTGATTCTTCATGTTTGCATTGAATTGAATATATAACCTAGATAATTGAATTTAGGCTATAGTAACGAAATATCACCTAAATACGAATCTCTTTCATTCTTCTTGATTCCTCATGTTTGCATTGAATTGAGCATGAACTAGATCATTCTTCTTTGTTGTTCAAATGTTGTTTATTTGTCTTCATACTTAATTGGTTTGAAATTAGTAAATCGATTTGACTAAGTAGCTAATTGAACACCAAAGCCCCATATGGCTGCATATCCAAAATATGAATTATACCACATCAGAGTGGTGTGTGGGATATGCAAATAATAATCCTACATACATAAATGTGGCCGCATGTGTCATTAAAACAGTGCATCTTTTAACAGCTTTCACATGGATGGTTGGTGATAACTTCTCTTTTCCACATTTGCAGGATAAAGCTACAACAGAAGAACAAGGACTTGGGATCAAGGATCAGCCAAAGAAGATCGCTGGTTGCCACTGGAAGGGGAAAAAGATATCTTTCGATGACAGTTGTGTTGAACACTCTGATGATTCTAATGGCCCAGCAAAGAGGAAGCAGAGTGAGGATTGAGGTCATGATATCGTGCAGCCAAAGATAAGCTAAAGAAGTTGTGCAGAGTGCTGCATCACCAGGTTCCAAGTTTAGCAATACTTTAGCTTATCCAGTGTCTTCACTTTGTTAACATGAATAATCATTTCAGGAACCTTCACAGTCAATGAAGTTGAGGGAGCTTCGACTACATGCCGAGGCACACTCTAGTTCTCTCCTTTCTGACTTTTCGTCAAAGCATGATGCTTTGTCTGTTTGTCATGCTCGAAGAGAAAGGTAACTTTTATTGAAGTATTTTGTTAATATTTTATTCTTAGCTACTCATCACGTTCTCACTAGCTTTGATGGGAGCATATCTATGTAAGTGCGATCCGAAGTTTATTTACCTAAAATCAAAATCTAGTGTACAAAAAAGTTAGCATCTTTCAACTTTTTATGCCAGAAAATGCAATTCAAATATGATCAATGCAATAGGAAAACATAAACTATGTTGCTGTTCTTCAGCTACCAAACATTAGTTATATAATATTTAAAAAGTGGAAAGCGTAATCCTAGATCATTCTTCATCAGGGTGGCCATAATTAAAATTTTTCAGTAACTTAGATTAAGCCAAATAGATATCAAACTTGTAATAAAGCAATAAAGATAGATCCGCTACCTTAGCAGCCCCCTAGTACCGGCCCCACGGATATGAAGGGAGATTCATGCAGGTACACAGGCCATAGACGCATAGCGGAGTAAACCCCAGGTCGTCAGTTCCTGAGAATCAACCCCTGACCATTATACCAGAGATACCATGTGTTCACCGTCTATGCTACGTCCTGGGGGCTTATAATAAAGCAACAAAGAAAAGATGTATTGCAAACATGAAGTGGAAAAGGCAAGATGCTCCCTGTTTATAACAATAAAATTATTGTTAACTCCTATAACAACTAGACAAACTGCACACAGCTCTATTTTACACTTTCATTCAAGAAAAGGATGCTCACCACTGTGCCAAAGTTATAAAACTGTCAACTGATTATATTCGAACCTGTTAAAGCAAACAATGTCCTTAGTGCAGTGCCCGTTGCATTACCTCTTTACCATAGGATGCAATGGCTGAATACTTGAATCAGGCTGAGCAATAACTGTAACTTGCAACATGGCAACTCTTGAAGCCATGTTCATCACTCATTCACTCGTAGAGCGAGAAACCACGTTCCCTTGTAATTTTTCTCATTTCAGCATCTTTTGATAATCCTTTGTTCCTTGCACGGCTATGCTTTGTTGAAGTTTCAGGAGCAATTTCCTTGCAATCCAATTCCCCTTCCATAACTGATTTTTGCCTGAACTCCTTGCCCAAATACCAAGCTTGAAGCATCTGCTCGGTCTTTGGCTCTGGAAGAAAACCTTTGGCTTTCATTTCTTCGTAGTAAGTGGCAGCCTCCTCTAACTTGCCATTCAAAAACATACCATGGATCAGGACAATGTAGGCACTTCTGTCAGGGGTGAAGCCATCCTGCTGCATCTCATTCCATACCTTAAAGACACTTTCGTGCTGCCTCCATCTCGACAATTTTCTTATCAGCATAATGTATGTTTCGATTGCCCGGCCGCAATTGGATTCTCGCATTCTGGCCAACAGCTGGAACACATCGTCGACGTTCTTGGCCGCATCAAGAAACGGGTGGTAGGTGCGTACGCAAGGCGAAAGACCTCTGTTAAGCATTTCGTCGAACAGCTTCCTTGCATCCTCTACACGGTGTAGTTTGCAGAGTGGGCGGATGAGGGAATTGAAAGTGGCAGCATTTGGGCTAGTACCGTTCTCCTCCATCGCCTGCAGCAGTCGCATTGCTCCATTGAAGCACTTCCCCTTCGCTAGGGCGTGAATAACCGCGTTGTAGATCTTGAGGTCGGGCTTCATGCCCATTTCCTTCAGTTGATTGAAGAGCTTGAGAACGGCATCGAGATTGCCGACTTTGGAGTAGCAGGAGATCATACTTGCGTAGGAGACAACGTCCTTCTCGATCTCACTGTTGCGCATCAGCCTCCAGAATCTCTTGGCCTCCCGGACGCTGACCACGATGCTGCACCAGCCGTTGAGGACGATGTTGAAGTTCTTGGTGTCGAATGGGAACGTCTTATGGTTGCACAGAAGCAGGTGTTCGGCGTCCGGGACGTTCTTGTATCGGCAGAGCGCGGCGAGAAGGCCTTGGAAATCATAGGGCCCCGGCGTGATACCGAAGCGTCTGAGCGTGTGAAAGGCGTTGATCGCGCCGGCAACGTCGTGGACGGCGGAGTATCTCTTGATGAGGATCAAGAGCGTGGCTGGAGTGACGAGGCCGGCGCTGCGCATCTGGTGGACGAGGGACCAGGCGGTGTCGAAGTGCCGCATCTTGCCGAGGATGGAGATCATCGAGTGGTAGTCGCGGGGGGAGTGGGAGTAGCCCGGCTGCTCAGCGGCCCATAGGAAGAAGTTGAAGGCGCAGGCCCAGTCGTTGCGGAGGTGGGAGAGGACACTGTTAACCAGCTCTGGCGAGGGAGCGACACCGCACTGCTGCAGCCTGAGCTTGGCGGCCTCCGCCCTGCTGTTGTCAGCGGCGGCGAATCCGCGGATAGAAGCGAGGACGGAGTCGATGTCCCGGAGAAGTTGGGCATCGATCTTGCCGTCATGGTCGTCGTCGTCGTCGTGTTTGTCAGAATCACCGGCATCGACGTCGGAGAAAGAGGAGGAGGAGAGAGGTCTGAGGATGTGGAACCTGGGCCTAAGGAATCGATGCGGCGGTGCGGAGACTGATACGATGACTGAGCGTCGCGAAATCAAAACAATTCTTCTCAACATGACGACGACGACGACGACGACGACGAAGTAGGATGGAAGCGCCGCCGGCGGACAACGATCGAGGGAGGATGCAAGGAAGGGGACAAACAAATGAATCATGCGATCGATGGCTATTAATACAGCAAAAACATCTGACGGTCAAAAAGTGTTCCATCTGATCGTTATCTAGACCATCATACGAGCCTCAGCTAAGCTAAGGCCGAAGAGAACCGAAAGCAAAGAGACGATGGGGATTTCACAAAGGACGCTCATGCGCATCCCTCCATTCCCCTCATGCAGACCTCAATCTGCAGCTCCTTGCTTTGTAGATGTCCAAGGTATTATTCTATCTTCCTTGGCTCCTCTCGCCATTGCCGTCACCCTGAGCTCTCCCTTGCCTTCCATGGGGGTCCCTTATCCCAACCCTCGGGCTCCCCCCTTCCCACCTTCAACTCCCTACGCGCAGTCCCAGAAGTTGCAGCTGGGATTGCAGAATGGGTAATCGCGCTACCTCTTTCACATCATCGCGCATCGATCGATCCAATCGCAGAAAGGAATTTGTCTGAGCATGTGTTTTGCTGCAGAAAAATTAGACCTTGTCCGTCCACGAACCCCGGTTGCGTGTCAACAAACCCAAATTCTTCATCGTTCGTCTTTCCATGGATGCTTCCTGAAGATTATTCCGCAAATGTCATTCAGGTTTCCCTATTTTTTTTATCATTTATTTTCTGAAATTGTATATTGTTTCTCTGTCTATATTATATGTTTTCTTTTCTTATTTGAAACAGAGCTTGAAAGATGCAATACTAAAAACCCAAAGAAATGTGGAGTTCAAGGTAGATGAAGAAACTCCTGAAGGTAATTTACTTGAATTTTGCATTTAAATTATGCCCACTTAATCATTGTAACCAATCTGTTGAGTAAAAACAAAGGTTAGAACTTAGTTGAACCTTTTCATGGAAAAGAAAATCTGACAACCTTGTGCAAATTGAGTAGAAAATAAACAAAGATCGATCCAGAGAAATTTACTTCAAATCTGAAAACCTAAAGCGTATATCACATGCTACATGAGCTGGAGCAGACTTAGCCTGCTTTTTCATGCAATTCTTATTTGTAAAAGCTGAATATAGCTAATTGTTTGCTAAATTGACACTGATATACTAGCAAACAGAATTTCTTTTCAGACAACTCTTACTTCCATGTGGTATTTGAGGTTCTCTGTAAAATCTCCAAGCTATTTAACATATCCCAAAACTTATGCCTATTCTCAGTTTTTTCACTGCCTCTGATGATTTAATGCTGATTCTAAGTTGAACTATTGGCGTACTGTTCAATATGAGACTTTGTTCTACTCTTGGATATCATTTTTTTATTTACCATGGAAAATTGTTTGTTCACAAAAGAACAAGCAGTGACATCCTGGAGCTTGCATATTTCAGGCCGATATTTACTTGCAGAGGTTGATGGAGGGTTTGGGCGTGATGTAATGGAGTTCTTGATCAAAACAAACATTGTTGCTTTTAGAGCTATGGCAACAAAAGTTACATACATATACCCATTTACAACAGCTATTGGGGATTCTAGAGGACAAATTGAAAGGATTAACAGGATAAGAGAAGAATTGGGTTGGTATGCGCCTAACTTTGAAGCAATGGATGAATCGGATTGAGCCCTATAAATGTGTCTGTGCTACGGCATGATCTATGTTTCCTCTTGTGCATTGGATGATATTTCTTGAAGGTTTTGTATTTGTTTATGTGAAAGAAACAGGGATTTGTTGAGTAATTTCTGATTTCTTTTCATGTATTGGAACATTGATTGCAAAGGTAATTTTCTAAAGACAAATTTTGAACTAATTCAACTAATTCATTCCTATCTATTAGTTTTTGTTAATAGTTTGTCAATTTTGGTTCATGTTCCTTGATTCTTATAGCATTGCCAATTAGAAGGATTGAGATTCTCCCACGGATGTGATATAGTGGTCAGTAAAACACTAAGAAAAGCAATAAAATCATAATTTGAATGAGATGAATATTTTAAAAGTCAATTTTTGATTGTGCATAAATTATGGGCTGAATTAAATAAAAAGACAGCCCGGTGTATGAAACTCCTGTTATGCGAGGTCCCGAGGAAGGATTCTTTAGATTATAAAGTAATAATTTTATCATTGTACTAAGATCCTTCTTCAAAATATGGTCTGAATTATTTAAATATATATATAAATTTTTTTATTTGATACTTTCAAAGTAGGAAAAAGTACTATGAAAAAAATACAATATAAAAAAAATAATGAAGCATTCTCATAATAAAATAAGGTATAAAATTTTCAATTTAAACTTTGGTGAGTAAATTTAAGTTTTGTTACGGTGGCCCTAAATGGAGCACATCCTCTGCTTCAGAAAAAATGGATAAGAGGATGAACTATTTGTAATTGAAGTTAGATTGTGACCGTAATCTCACCATAATTGATTATGATTCTCCCTTAGATTCAGTATAAAAGATTATAATTTACATCGAGAGACAGATAACCGAAGGTCATCCAGAAAAAATCACAATTAATTAGGACATTTAGGACGGATCATGACCAACAATCTAATAGCAATTATAAGTGGTCTATTTTCCGGTCCACGCCCTAAACTAAACCAAATGAGAGCTGCAAATCTCCAATAGAACGTCGCCACCTACTTCTTCGGTCTTGAGGGCCACGTCTTTCCGCGTGAAACAACCCCGTCGAATCGGAGACGGAGATCATCGCTCTGTCGATCCAATCGAAGCGATCCGCTTCCGCACCTCAACGTCGTCGCCTTCCTAACCGGCAGCCATGGCCGAGGACCGCTACAACAGGAGGAACCCGGCAGTCAAGCGGATCCTTCAGGAGGTGAAGGAGATGCAGGCTAACCCCTCCGATGATTTCCTGAGCCTTCCCCTTGAGGTAATCAATCTGCTCTCGTATAATAAAATTCAGAAGATTTTGGTTCGTCGATGGTTAGGTTAGGACTTTGTAATTTGGCTGGATCCTTTCAATTTGTTTAGCCGATCGTGGAATTTACGTGGTAGGACGTGTTTGTGAGAAGGCCGTCTTTAGGTAGATTTTATTTCTCACTAATTCTGGCGAGAGGACGCTGTGGTGTTGGTTTAGGGTGGTTTCGTCTCTAAAGAGCAATTCTGGTTTTTCCAGGAAGGGGTAGTTTTTCATAAGCTCTTTTCTCATGGTTTCCAGGACAACATTTTTGAGTGGCAATTTGCCATTTTAGGGCCTCGGGATACAGAATTTGAGGGAGGAATCTATCACGGGCGGATTCAGTTGCCTGCAGAGTACCCATTCAAACCACCTTCATTCATGTTTCTGACTGTAATAACCTCTTTCCTCTCTAAAATCTTCTAATACATAAAATTGTCTCTTTTTTTTTTGTCTTAGTAATTTACTTATATAACTCCTTTACCTTTGGATTGTTATCCAGCCAAATGGTCGTTTTGAAACACAGACCAAGATCTGCTTAAGCATCTCCAATTATCATCCTGAACATTGGCAACCATCATGGAGTGGTACATGACACGCTCTTTTCTGATATGTTCTCCTTTTCTCTCTCTTTTACGATATATTCTCCTAAAATATTACAGTAGTCTGATGTCACTGATTTTCAACTGACCTCTAAGACAAATAGTTTGTGTTAATTACTTATCAGTGATGTTATTGTAAAAAAAATTGATTTGCTTCGTCATAATTCACATTGTCAATCTATTTACTGCTTTTGAATCTTGTTTACTTTATTGGATATAGTGTTAAGTAATTTGTGATTGGCTACACATGTTCTTTTTCCAAGAAGTTGAAACTAAATGTTGATCTGTATCAGTTCTTTCTTGGTATTATTTTTCGTCTTCTGTTTTTCTTTCTTAAATCCTTAGACCAATCAGATTCAATGCAGTGAATTCTAGGATTGTTTTTTTTATCAAGTCTTGACTTGCTTTAAGGATGGAAAGTTCCCCTACCTTTGATCCCAATTACCTTTTGAAAAACTGACTTTAGTTTGAATGTTTAATCAACCTATAGATTATATGTGAATTGAAAATTATACTGAATACAGTTGTATATACATCCTCCTATGTTCTTGTGCTCCCATCAGTTAAAGAATTAAGTCCAAAAGGTATGATTGTTTGCAGGTTTATATATTATAATTGCTCTCTTTTATGAATATAGCTTTTGTTTAATCTATCCACTAGTTTGAATTTTCAAGATTTAGTTAATTTTTTGCACACAAAAAATTCAAAAGATGCACCATCAAATCCACCGTACCTTAGTGCTAAAAACTATATATATATATAATGATCCTTTAGTCCACAAAAATTCACCATATCTTACTCCAAGCAAAATCTCTCTATTGTGTTACAGTTTATTGTGCTACATTATAAGCATCATCATCATAATAAATATAAGAGATGGAAATGCTAGGTGGTAGAATTCTAGAACCAAATATCCCAATGGAAGATGGCTTAGAACAATAAAAACTAGATTGGAAAATCTAGAAAGTCAAAAGAACTTATTGATAAGACATTGATAAAAGTTCAGTCGTGGACAAATCGCTTAACTTGTACAACTCCAAGCAATTGGGGACACTTAATGTTAGATGAACTATTGGAGAGACAAATGAACAAGTTGATCCTTTAGATATCAATCAATTAAAGATGAAAATGAGGAAGATAAATTTGAGATTTAATGTTGTGAGATATATTCCTAGCTAAACTCATAGGAGACAATATATTGAAGTGCATAGAGGACAACAGAGGAAGGAGATCAGATTCATTTGTGGAATCATGCACATAGAGAAAACAATGTTAAATGAAGATAGATGCTGGAGAGGATGCTCAGCTGGTTACAAGGGACAAGATGAAGAAATGGTTCTAATACCATGTTAGAATTGGAGGGAATACTTCACTGTAACCCTTGGTAGCCCCCGTCTATCTTATATATGTATTAGGACCTATATGAACAAAATATCTACACATGGGCACTTTTTTGACCCATAACAATTATTAATTTCAGGATCCTCACACCTACCACTTGAATCATCCATGGCGGTGGCTCTTGCCATTATTAGCATAATCCTTTGACAAGTAATAGCTATTATAAAATAAAGTTATTGATAAATTAGAGCTCAATAAAGAGACATTATTCATGTACACAAAGACATGGTGATTCTTTTTCCTGTAGACTAAGGTACACTACAAGTAAGCTTGCTGCGAAATTAAGCAAAGTAATTCCAGAAGAGGTTGCAATTTTATTGAGTATTGTGCGGTTGAAGTTGTCCTGTGTGCGAGTCCTAATAGTGCAAGGATCCTGTTGGTTTTAGAGAAATCTAATAAAATTCATAACAAAAATTCCTTGAAGAGGCAAGGTGAGGTGGTATTGATGAAGTAAAGGTGAGGTGACTCAAGAATCAACATGGTGGATTGCTTTCGTGATTCTGTGATATGTAAAATAAGAGGGAGCATGTAGAAGTGGGTTGCAGAGTTACTCTTGGCCATAGGATAAGAGGGAACTGGTAGATAGTAAATGCACGTATTGTTTTATTTTATCAGACTGATTTATTTTAAAATGACTATTTTATTTGCATTCAGGTTCATTTTCTAAGCACTAGAAAATAGAAAGCTAAATTGGAGACAAGAAACTAGTAGAAATAGTAAATCCTTTCTTAGTGACCTATTGACAGGCATTGCTAAAAGTTATAAGGATTTGAGAATATGTTAACTATTTGAATTGGTTTTTAAGAAGCATCTCTGTTTTCTTCTTCATGCAAGGCGGAGGGCAATTAATTGAGGAGACCGCATGTATACGACCAATCATGTAATAATAATCAATGTAGTGGAATCTTTATTATTATTATTATTATTATTCAGGTATTCAGCTTGCAACAGCTCAGCTCCACTCCCCCGTACACCAAGTAAATCAGGGAAACGAAGTGGCTCTTGACATGGCATCCAAGTGTCCTAAGTTGTTCAAGCACCACATGCATCTGAAAATGCACTGCATGGATTTTGAACCCTCGTTACTGGGGAGAAACACCCTCCCACTTGCCGCCATGTTGTGACCCTGGGGGAACATGTAGTGGAGTCTTAGATTGAAGTAGGAATGTTGCGTTCCTAAATTGAAAGATGATGCTACTCAATACTAACATGTGACCAAGGTTATAACACAAATGCAGCTAATATCATTCATAAGCAATTTCCCAATAGTCATCAGAGACACATTATCGGCACACCAGGGATCCCTTAGAGTTAAAAAAAGCAAGTGTAACTCTAACATATGTTGATAAGCTAAGTATAATCTACTTTACAAGGACACTAACTTTAAAAGACTCACTTCAGTAATACCTTCTCAGGGACAGTACCCTTAAATGGTTTACACTACATAGCTAAAACAAATGCATGAAAAATCTGACTAGATTGAGGGCTCTGATAACTTTTACTACAAAATGCAAGCCAAGATCCTTTTTATGCGTTTTAGTTTTTTTTTTTTGAAAATATTCTATGTTAGCTTACAATCATGATTAATAAACCATGCACACTCAAGAGCTTGGCATGTTGTTTACATTTACCCATCAAATTCATGTCAGGGTGACTTTTGAGGAAAATAAAGAGAGACCTCTGGAATTGAAGATATATGTTAGAGAACCATTGAAAATGTAAAACTTAAGTTACACGTGAGGGTTTATAGATTTGGTTCATTTGTCAACTGAAGAATTTGAGACATGCAACCAAATATGATAGTTGAGATCGTGCTTATTATCTTGGATTTGGTAAGCGAGTGAGATTAGGGATCTTAAATTTTTATCCGTAGACCTTAAACTTGGATGACACTTATGTCAAGTGTGGATGTTAAATTGGTTTAGCCTCTTCTTATTCTTCGTTTTTTTTTATTAGAATTGAATGAAATATAGGAAGCTGTCTCTGAATGTTTGATTTGGCTAAGCAATTTTTCATCTTGTTGACAGTTCGTACAGCTTTAGTAGCGCTAATTGCTTTTATGTCAACCAATCCAAATGGAGCTTTGGGTTCACTAGATTGCAATAAAGAAGTTCGGCGGGAGCTTGCTATGAAGTCCCGTGAAACTGCTCCAACATATGGAAACTCAGAAAGGCAAATGTTGATTGATGAGGTTCATGTTTAACTCTACTTTTCTATATTGCCATGGTATAATTGCTAGATATCTATGACTGATCTTTACCTAATTACTTCCAAATCAGATTCACCAGTACCTGCTGAATAAATCTCCCCCGGTGCCTCAGCTTCTGCCAAACCCAACCACCGAGTCTAGTGATAGTGCAGTGGGAGAAATTGATGCTATTTCAGCTACAGAGGACCTTCTGAATCAACAAATAGAGGATAGGGTCGTTGAAGCTGAGAATGAGACTGGTGCCGCTGCAGATGCTGGACGCCGAAGTGTCAGCTCAACTACTGAAATGAAGTCGGGGACACCAACAGTCGAGGTCGGTGAGCAGCACCAAAGGCCTAGAGTTCAGCAATTGTTCCAAGATCGCGCTCTCACCTGGGCAGCCATCTGGCTGGCCATTGCTATTCTCGTTCTCCTTATGAAGAAGTTTTTGAAGTCTAAAATAGTTGCTGAATCTATCAGTGATTTTTAAATTGGAGGTATTCATTGATTAATTACCTAATGGAGTTTTAAACCTCTGATGATGGGTCCAACAAAGATTTCAAGTCATTAGTTTTTTAATCCTCGTTTACTTTTTCAGGGACCATGAAGGATGTGATGGAATTTACTAATTTACGGTTATGGAGAAGTACAAAGTTGGACCATAAACATCAAATACTTATTTGTGTATAAACTCTTACGAGATCAGCAACATATAGACCTGTTACATTTGTTATGAGAAAGTGATGATGGATTTGGGTAACTGATTAGATCCACCATTTTGTGGGTAGATTATTGTACTATTAAAGTGAACGAAAAATTCACTTACAATTTAGAGCTGCTTGAGTGGTAAAGAAAATCACGAGTAATTTTAGTTGGCTAAATTTATTTTTGGACAGAATCAATCAAAAGAGCGCCCAGATTTTACAAATCATCGACGGTGTCCCTTTTCTCAAAAAAATTAAACGGACATCTCTCCCGTGATTTTATTTTAAAATTACTTTTTCATCCGATGTCGTTGTAGGAGCTATCGAGTAGCTTCTACAATATGTAGTAGCTTCCGAATAACTTCTATAACGTATAGTAGCTACCGGATAACTTCTAAAACATGTAGCAATTACTTACCTAGTAGCTATTACAACGTATAGAAATTATTCAAAAATTGTTCCAACTTATGTAATATGAGCTCAGATTTAAGATATCTGAATACTATTATATCAAAATAGCTTCTACAATTATTTTAAAATTATTTTAATAAAATTTAAATAATTTTAACCAAATTGATAAATAGTATTTTAATATAAAAGTATTTAGATATCTTAAATCCTAGACTTTAAAGTCTAAAGTCATACTAAACACGTAGCAGTAACTGGATAGCTTACAAAAGTTGTAACAGCTACCGAGTAACTTTTACACGTTATATCAACTACTGGATAGATCCTACACGATATAAATTTTTAATCCTAAACTCACTCAAAATACGTTGTAGCATCTACTACATGGTAAAAATCCTAAATCCTAATCTCACCCTAAACACATTATAGCAGCTACTAGAGAGTTTCTACATATTGTAGCAGCTACCCAATAACTTCTATACATTGTAAAAACTATCCAATAACTTTTACATGTTATAAATGCTACCCGATAGTTTCTACATCGGTACGGGGTGAAAAAAAGGGAAAAAAAAACAAAATTTTGGGATAAAATCATGAAAGAAATATTCATTTTCTTTCTTTTTCTTTTTTTTTTTTTTGAAAAAAAGAGACGATTAACTGATGTTTCTCTTAATTTGGACCGCCTATTTTTGACCTTTATTTTTATAATTGAATGATGGCATGAGCTCTGAGTTTCATGAACATGTGAGCTTCAACTTTGTGCAAATGCAACTTTGCGAAGAACTAATTTAGAGAAAATGCGTAAATGTAACTTTGAGCTCAACTAATTTAGAGAGAATTAGAATCATGCAATTAAAGCTGTGTTGAAATTGATCATACTTGATTAATTGGGCTTGCACCATTGATTTGGGTTTTAAATTGGAAGCTTAAAAACAACTTCTAAGTTGAGCCAAGAGTCCACTTTAATTGCTCTACTTTTTAACTGCCCAAGGGGTAAATTACATCCAAGTTAGACAGTCGCTCTCTTCTGACATATCGTCATGCCATCCCCGATTGGTACCTACACATCCCAAAAGGTTTTACTCACCACGAGAATAAAATTTGAAACAAGCAAAATAAAGCATTTCATGCACGCATGTTTTTCTGATTGAAAAATTCTTTTGATGACATTTTATTTCATATAATTTAGTTTGACTTCGATTTGTAAGATAATTTATAAATTACAATGAATTAACTTATTATTAGTTTATCCAATAAACAATCAGAAGTTAACTAAATAATAATACCATGTGTTCTTATCCTCAACCCAAAATAGAGCAAACAAAATTATAGGATCATGAAAGGGAATTATAGTAATGCTCAAATGCATGCGATTGAAGGAAAAAAAAATACCAACCATGCTAGTGCTGATACGCTGATCTTCAAAAAGTTTTCTGTTGAAGTTTCTTATGCTGGTGGTCTTTGGATCGTTCACCTGGGAATGAAAAATGCAAGAATGCAAATCTAACGTATGAAAACCGAGCACGGAATGACACCAGACGAGCTTACCTGAGGGTCAGTGACTTTTCCATGCCAAAGAACATTATCAATGATAATGAGGCCCCCGACCCGCACCTGTAAGGAAGAGAAGCCACCTCTGTATCCATGAATAAAGAGAGAAATTCAAACTGTAGAAAACAAGTAAACCAGTTTTGTGAATCTCTTGATTGGAAGCTAACAGTTGTTAGTCTTTTCCCGTGTAAAAGACTATTTTGATAGCAGTTCATGCTTTTTATCGACCATAAAATAATCTCAGATTCCACAGAACAACTTCGCTTCTACAGATCCAATTTGTGTTGACTAAAAGGCTTATAATGATTAATGATTATGGAAGTTTTTCAAGAATGTCCCAGTTGTACTCGGGGATTAATTATAGTTAACCTGCATCAAGATGGATCTGCCAATTCCAGAGTTAAAACAAAAACACACACACGTGTATATATTGTATTCTTTAACCTATCATTGCCTGCAATCAGTAAGGGCATTACCAATCGCAATAGAAGCTCAAAATATTCATTGTACATCCGCTTCTCAGCATCCACAAATGCAAAGTCGAAACTACAAGGGCAAACAAATGAACTCAAGAAAGACTCTTCACAAAAGTAAAATAGGAAAATTTGTATACTTTATGTGCTTAGAAAGGAAAATGTTCATGAAAAGTTGGTTCTACAATAAGGAATCCCAAAGTAAATGGCTTGTCCTCAAGTATTTCCATTTTCGTTGAATGATTCAATGGCTAAATATAATACATTAATGTACCAAAATATATTTTAGGTGCATATGACAAGTGTAAGTGATGTTCAGGATGAATATTAACGTGTCAAAGTTTATTTATTTATGATAGTGTAAGTAATATTCAAATCATTTTCTTCAAAGAAAATGGATCAGAACATAAACAATGTTAGTGTCAAAGCATCTCAGAAAATTGAATTTGCTTAGAAAAGAATTTAATTACCAACTTGAAGATGTGGACAAACAATTGTTAGTTTTTAACATCCATTATTATTATTTACTAAATAAAACTAATGCAAAAGACTGAATTTATTTTTGTAAGGCAAAAGGTAGTGCTAGATCCATTTACAGACAGAAAGCAGGGTAAGCCATGTTATGCTTATCAAACCTGTTTTACTTAAACATTACCTGGATGATTCACCATGTTGGATCAAGGATTTTAATGAGTCCACAGCCAGGCCATGTTTTATATCCACCTAACAATTATGACCCGTCAAAGACAAATTAGAATGGTAGAATTTTAGTTTTGCATACGTGCAAAATAAATATTTGATTAGATCTCTAACATATCAACCTCCACTTAGATCAAACCAAAAGTGGTTTGCCAGGCATTTTCGATCAAAAATTCACCCATTTCTTCTGAGCTAAAGCTACCTAGACCAAACTACTCAGACTTCAATCAAACTCCCAGCAGCTCCCTTTAAGAGCATGGTTTTCATTTTCCAACATATTAGGGGAGGAATTTTTTTTTAACAAAAAAACACATGTAAGAAGAAGATACCAGTAAAAGGGGTGACAATGACCAAAAGAATGAACTTCCTGGATGAGTACTATCATAAAATTGCAACAACAATTACAATAGAGAAGCCAACATAAGAGTGTTATTTGGATCATATTCATCTGAGCATGTAGTAGCAGATAAACAACATACCGAGGCACTAGATATTAGCTAGCAATGTAGGTAAATTAAACACATGGTATAAACCTTGTGAGCAACTCCAGCTCGTGTATAATACTTCTTTGCGATTTCAAGGCATCTCTCATCTCTTTCACATGCAACTAATCGGCCAGTCTCAGGTAAAACCATTGCAATAGCTAAAGAAGAGTAACCCTGAGATAAAGAGCATAAATTTTTAGGTCAGAATTATCCTTAATTATATAGCATTCTTTAAATAGAATAGTTAACAAACAAAAAATAGCTGCATCTATATTTAGCACATCTGCAAGGAAATTAGCTCATCTACTAGTCCTAATGATATAGGTTGATCAATAAACTGCAGCATAATATAATGTCCACATTTTTAATATACTAAGTCCAAAGTTTACCACTTAATGTTATATTGGTCAATCCTACAATATCGCTTAGTGAAAGCAAATTCTGATCAAGACAGCAGCCAATGAGGAATTAAGCCCAACTGTATAGGCTGGAGAAAATGATTGTTATCTACCATTAAGCTTTATATAGAATGATGAGTGATGGTAAGGTTATTTAGCTAATTTCAAGTAATTTCAATGCTAGAAAGCAAGCAATTAAAGAACAAATTCATGATCATGCAATTGCAATAACTGAAGAGAAAAATACATGATGAAGGCAGAAGAAAAATAAGTGAATTCAAACAAAGATGTATTTAAAGAAATCATACTGTATAAACACCAACTTCAATACATCTTTGTGCTCCAAGAATTTGTGCAAGCATCACTAGTAGTTGGGCTTGATCAGGAGATACCTATACGAAAAAGTTATTTATTCAGGACTAGGGTTCACAAGCTTAAACACTAAATAAAATATATATATCTTGTGTTTGATCCAGAGCTGAGATGCATAATAAAAAAACTCTGGCACAATATTCATGTAGAATACAAGAGCTAAGACTGATACTCATGGAAATATGGAGTTTGTGTATGGTTTATATAAGTAAAATTTACTACTGCTGATTTTTTTTATCTTTCTATTCAAGGGGATTGTTTAACTAAGTTGTGGCTGTGACGAAAGGCACCTTCAATGATCACAATGAAATGAGTCACTTTCATGGACAAATCTGACCAAACCACACACACACACAGATATAGCATTGTCTTGAATGAACCTAGGAGAAAATCTGACCAAAACATATAATCTCATAATCTCTTTTATTCATGAACCACTATGATCCATTCCCAATTTAACATGATTTGTTATTAATATTTTATCACCCTAAGTTTTTCTCCAAGATGTAATTTCTTTATATGGCCATTTCCATATAGGACTAATCTGTCATCATCAATCATATTAAACACACCGCAGTTCTGCTACAAATTCTCACACAAAACAAGAAATTGTAGGACAGAGGTACAAAAAGGATCTCAAGTTGCATATCAAACGAATACATCCGAGACAGCATGTAGTCTAAAACATGAGGCGAAAACAATGAAACAAGGAGTAATACCTGCATCTGGCTTCCTGGCATAGTCGATGTTTCTTCCCGCAGTTTACGAAGGATCTAAACGCATCAGATTAAAATTAATTAAACCAGATTCCACCCGTGGAAACGATGGGGAAAAAATAGCGAGACGTGAGCATTACCGGATGTTCGCGGACATTGGATAAGACATAATCGTATAGATGAGGCGTGAGGTTGATGACCTGCTTTCCCCCGTAGCTGTCGTCCTCGGAGGTCACCACGGATGGCTCGGCGCTGGTAGCGAGTCTCCTTGCGTGATTTGACAGCAAATGCAGGATTGGCAGCGAGAGAAGTCTCCTCGAGTTCGCATGGGAACGAAGGTGGGAGAAAGAGCGGAGGGGGAGAAGGGGCCTTGATGGGAGAAGAGAGCTCAGCAGGGCACAGAGTGTAAGCGGATGGGCGGCCATGGCCACTGAACCGGTGCACGGCCCGAAACACAAGTCGAAGTAAATACTAAAAATGACTACTTCTGATGCATAAAGATATTACAAAACATATATGAAGAGGTGTTAAGCCGGCGTCGTCCATTAAGGGCTGTAAACGAGCCGAGCCGAGCTGAATTTTGGGGTGTTCAAGCTTGTTTGATAAGGTAACCGAGCCGAGTCGAGCCAAGCTTAAAATGAACCAAGCTTTTGAAATGAGTGTTCAAGCTTGGCTTAATTTATTTTTGATGAGCTTGAGCTTGTTTGAACCTTGGCTTGAGCTTGGTTCGTTTAGATGTTATCGAACTCTCAATTCAAGCTTGGTTCGAGCTTGGCTTGAGCTTGGTTCGAGTTTGGTTTGAGCTTGGTTCGAGCTTGGTTTGTTTAGATGTTATCGAACACTCAATTCAAGCTTGTTTGATTGTTTAAAACTTTTAGTTGTTTGATTGGTTATTGAGCTTGATAATTTAAATTTATT
>JBBMJZ010000144.1:218063-235001 GCA_037833815.1 Zingiber zerumbet | reverse complement strand
GTTATAGATATTTGATGCCGAAATCTATTTGAATGCAATTAAACTTGGAGAAACAATTAAAGAAAATAATAAAGAGACTTTACAAAATCAATGAAAGATAATTATTTTTGTCCGTCATCACCTCCATGAATATTTAAAAATCTAGTATTGTACAGTGAAAAGATCCATTTGAATTATGAAAAATATGAAAGAAACATTTAACCATAAAAAAAGGTAATACTCCCTAAAGCTCATTATGATTAGACATTTGAGATTCCAAGATTTTAATTAATTAGTGAATATAATTAAGTGGTTTTCAAAATTAGTTCTCAACTAAAATTATGTGGAGAGAATATTATTGATTGTGATATCTTAAAGAAAGCACTCTGCACTTTTCATGTCTTGAATATGTTCATGTAGCAACAATATCGAGAAAAAGGTTTTAAAAAATACTCACAACTGATTTCTCGTTTACTCGTGACTTAATAAAACAACTCTAATCGCTTTGTTGATAATTTGTTATAATGAAAACTTGAAGCAATGCTAACTTGTTGGATTTTATTTGGTCTCACTTTCTTAAGATGACTAATCTAAGGGTTTACTCTTCTCACTCACAAATGCATTATGAAAACCTTCTTCTCATAGACGGAGAAGTCTCGTACAAACTTAACACGAGAAATACAATAAGAAATACAAATGAAATTGAACACGATTTATAAAAATGAAAAACTTGCTTAGCTTGCTCTTTTGTTGTTTTGATTAATCTCTTAATCCTTGAAAATTGCAACAACACTTCTCCTCCAAACCTCAAGAACTAGTGCGAACTATTGTGAGCTTGCTTGTCTTGAATCCTTCGTGAAAAAACATTTCATTGCGCCGATTTAGGGTTCCCAATCGATTGACTTTAGTCCCAATCAATTACCATGTAAGATCTGACAGCTCGATCCTATAGAATAACTCTTTTTCGCTTGCATAATTGATTGGCAAGCCAAACCAATCAATTACTAGCTTCTTGATCGATTACGTAATTGATTCAGAAGATTTCTGTTCTCACAAGAAACACTGCTTAATTGATTTACCAATCGATTGAGTCAACCCCAGTCGATTAACTAATCGAACCGACACCCTTCTGTTCTCTCGTGATAAACTGTTAATTGATTCCCAATTGATCAATATCAGACTTAATTGATTGAGCATATTCACAATCGATTCAGCTCTTTCACGAGAAAGCTACTGTGCTTTATGAAGAAATGATCTCCCAATTGATTGGGGTATTCCTTCTGTTTTCATGTGAAAGAGGCTCCTAATCGATCAATCATTCGATTGGATTGACCTTAATCGATTATTCAATCGATTACCACACCTTCTGTAATGTGCTTTGCGAACCAATCAATTCTTTGATTGATTGACCTCCAATCGATTACCCAATCAATTAGTAAGTAATAAAAGTGTAGAGTTCTAAATGAGCTTCATTTTGCATGAGTTCACTTTGTTTCAATATCTGAGTCAAAATTTATGACCTTCAAAAATTTACTATGTTGGAACTTCCTCGTTTCATGTCAACCTCTTGTTGGATTTACAAATGTCAAGTGTCCAGTCAACCTTTGACTCACTTAGATTTTCTCCTACCTAGCCCCGCTAAGACTTCCATTTCCTAGTTCTTAACTAGGACTTCACTCATGTCAAGTGTTTAGCTTCCAGCTAACCCACCTTGGACTTAGCCTTGTTCCCAACTAGGTTTGCTAAGTCCCACTAGGACTTCACTTGTGCCAAGTGTTGGAGCAATCAATGTGACCCTAGGTTTGATGTTTAGATAAATGTTTAAGTTAGGTTTACCCTTACATTTGATATGTGTATTTGAGTTGTGCAGATTTGCAAGATACATATATGACTTAACTTGATAGCTTTGGGTCCTGTGAAGGATGATGCATCTGAGGAACTGTGGACAAGGCAACATGGACAAGCCGAGGGAAGAGCACTTTGAGGCATACGCGAAGGATGACATTGGGATAAGCTAAAGGAAGGACGTTAAAGGCAAGAGGTTAAAGCTGTGAGGAAGAGTCAAGTGAATCATAAGGGTCCGAGTGCAAGAGAAATGTACTCAGGAAGGGAAATCATATGTTTAGGGTTTTACCAGTCGACTAGGGCAGGACACAGAATGTTTCTATGCCCAACGGCTATGAAAACCAGTCAACTAGTACTGTACACAATCGACTGGTACACTATAGCAGTCGATTGGTAAAGAGTCATTGGCAGAATCACAGATTTTATGGAGTGTTGTTGGCCAACACTAGTAGATTGGTGCAAGGACTAGTCAATTGATAATGGTAAAATCAACTTGCTGATTCCCCTAAGCTCTATATAATGGAGCTTGGTGTGGCTGACCTTAGTGACAAAATAGACTTGATTAAAGCCTATTAGAGTCTCAAGATCTCAGTGTTGATCTGCGTGATGTGATCAAGAGATTGTGGCAAAGTTTCTCCACCGATGAGTCATTCACTAGCCAGAGTTAGCCGGGAACTGATCCATCGATGGATAGGGATCGTTCACCTTACGGACACGCCGTGAAGTAGGAGCCCTAATTTTCAAATCATGTTAAATCAATGTGTTAAGTTTGCTTTCTTGTTTTAGTTTAACTTTTGTATTTGTATTTCCGCTGTGTGCTAACGAGTATAGGAAGCAAACGAACGATTTGGAGTGGATCGTCTATTCGCCCCCTCTAGTTGGGCATCAAGGTCCCAACACCAAGTGTTTCGCTCTCAGCTAATCCATCTTGGACTTAACCTAGTTCTTAACTAGGTTTATCTAGTTCCACTAGGACTTCGATTTGTCTAACCTGCAGTTAGGATTTTGCCAAGTCTTCGGCCAACCTTGACTTACTTGACTTCTCATTCACATATGTTGTCTAAATATAGAAACTCAAGCTCGAGTTAACTCGAATTTAATTAAACTAGTCAATCTTAACTCAAGGATGATTGCGCTAACAATTATTAATAAAATCATGAATTTCGTCCAACTGCTCTAGTCCATTCCCTGAAGTGAATGTGTCAACTAACAACAATTCTAGACGTGGACGAGGATGTGGAAATAGTCATGGTCAAGGATGTGGCTATGTTTGTGGCAGTGGTCATGGCTAGAATGTTTACCATAATGATCGTAGTGGACATACAAACCACCAAAAGTGGAAAAATAATGAGACAAAATAAGAAAAAAGTGGATCTAATTAAAATGTTGAGAATAAAAACTACGGATGTTGAGTGGTTGGACATTGGCCGCATACTTATCGTATGCCAAAGTATCTTGACGAGCTTTATGAAGTTTTATTGAAGGAAAAGAAGAAGAATGTGGAGGCAAATGCCCTATCTCAAAATAATGCTAATAATGTTTTTGAGGGTCTTGAAAAATTGCCTTAACTAAAAGTTGGTGATTTTTTTGGATAACGTTGAATTTGATGATTTTAATTAATGTAATTATTTTTCATTCCTTAATATCTATAATAAATTCAAGTTCATTGTTTGTTTGTTTTTTTTAAAGACTCGTGGATATTATTGCATCAAAACTTGTATCAAAGATCGAAGATGAGAATCTCTGTCTCGTAGACAATGTGACTACACGCATATAAATTTCTAAAATAAAAGATAATTCTCTCATCTTATTATGAAATAGCAAATTGTGAATAATATAACCTTAATCGAAGGCTCCGGTAAAGCAAATGTTTTACTACCAAAAGGGACTAATTTCTTGATCAACAATGCATTATTTCCACCCAAGTTCCATAAAAAATTATTAAGTTTTAAATATATTCATCTTAATGGGTATCATTCAAAACAACTAATATGGAAATAATGAGTTTTATGCATGAAACAACCAAGGAACAAATGGATTTTAGAGCATCCGCACCAGTTTCTCTATCTAAAATGCATAATTTATGATAAAAAAGTTACTTTATTAAATTTAGATATCTAATTTTAGAGAAGTACTGCTCATAAATGCATAATTTAGGAAATGGATAGGGTAGCTGATGTAAATATTTTTTAATTATCCTAAATAGGGTATCTGATATGGATGCTCTTAAACCCTCAAAAGAAAAGAGGAACAAATGGACGAAGTGATCGTATAGAAAAGGAAATAATTTCAATTCAAGAAGAAAACACTTCCAGAAGTTGAAAGAGATAAACAAAAAATATTGATAAATTATATTTCTATAATGAGAACAAATACAAATATTGTTGATATATTTACATAACAATGTACAATTGATATTATGAATGTGGACTTTCAACCCATGACTTTAAAGGAATGTCAATCAAGAAGGGATTGACCAAAATAGAAGGAAGTAATTCAAACAGAACTAGCATCTCTCTCAAAATATGAGGTTTTAGGGTCCATTGTAAAAATGCCTGGAGCTATTAAACTAATAAGATATAAATGGGTATTCACACGCGCACAAAAAAAAAAAAAAACAAAAAAAACAAAAAAAAAGAGAAACATGAGAATGTATGATACAAAACTCAACTAGTTGTATAAGGTTTTTCACAAAGACATGAGATTAACTATGAAGAGACATATTCCCATGTAATGGATTCTATTACTTTTCGTTATCTTATTGGTTTAGTAGCACAAAGAAGACTTCATATTTAGATGATGGATGTCGTTACAATATATTTATACGGTGCACTAAATAATGACATAGACATGAAAGCCCCAGAAGGACTAAAGATGCCATAACCATGCAATTCTTGAGAAATATTTTCTATTAGATTACAAAGATATTTATATGGTTTAAAATAATTTGAGTATATGTGGTACAATTGTCCTAGTGAATATTTGTTAAAATAAGGTTATATAAATAGCCATATTTGTGAATATTTGTTAAAATAAGCTTATATAAATAACCATATTTGACCATATATTTTTATAAAAAGGTATGACTATGGTTTTGTAATAATCATTATATATGTTGACAATTTAAATATTATTGGCACTTCTAAAGGTATCTTAAATGCAATAAACTATGTTAAAAAAGAATTTTAAATGAAAGATCTTGGTAAAACTAAATTTTATCTCAATTGGAAGTTTGAGTATTTAAAGAATAGAATTTTTATCCATCAATCAATTTATACTGAGAAAGTTTTAAAATAATTTAATATAGGAAACTTATACCCATTAACTAACCCAGTGGTTGTTCGATCACTTGATATACAAAAGGATCTTTTTCGCCCTTGGAATGATAATGAGAACATTCTTGGTTCTGAAGTATCATATTTAAGTGCAATTGGTGTTTTAATGTTTCTTGCTAATAATACTCTTAGTCACTTAACGGTCAGCTATAAGCTGATCTAGTAATTTATTTCCCTTCACATAACCTGGGGACGAGCTGAAAGGGCACTTGAGATGAGCATAGTCATCTTTTTTTCTACAATAATAATACCAAATCGAATATTACTTTTACTGTAAATTTATTAGTAAGATATAATTCTGCTCTAACCAAGAGACATTGGAACATAATTTAACTTTTTTTTCAATATATCTGAGGAACGATTGATATGGTCAAATGCAAATTTAATTAGGTATATAGTTGCATAATACTTATGTGATCCACACACAATCAAGCCTTAATCAAGTTATGTATTTACATATAGTGGAACAATAATATTTTGGAGATCTCTAAAATAGACTATAACTACTATTTTATCAAATCATGCTGAAATAATTGGACTTCATGAGGCAAGTCGTGAATGCGTGTGGTTGAGGGTCAATGACTTATCATATTTAGATATCATGCGGTTTATTAATAAACAAGAAGACTCATACTTTATGAAGATAATACAACTTGCATAGCCCAATTAAAAGATGAATACATCAATTGTTATAGTAAAAAAGTGAAATCTGTTATCCTAGCGGCTCCACACGGCCCACCATACAGTCATATATGAAGAAGTAAATCAGTAAGTTGTAGTTGGTCACTACGAGGAGGGCATTTTTCTAAGCTTTGCCTAGATTTGATCCCTTATTCATTATAGCAATATCTACCCTGCAATAACCGACTTACCATGCCTCAGATATATCAAAGCACACATGATCTACTATAAAGTGGAGATATTGACATACATAAAATTCAATCAAGTGAGAATTCTTACTGATTTATTTACAAAAATATTACCAACTATAATATTTAAGAAATTGATTCAAGAGATTGGAATAGATATTAAGTGATGATTTAAACATGGGCGCTGTAATATCAAAATACATGTATAAGGAAGGATATACTCTTTTACCTTCATTAGGATTTTTTTCCACTAGATTTCAAGGTTTTAACTAGGCATATTCTTTATACAATAAACTTCCAAGAGAGGTCTTACAAATTATATGTATTTATTGCGGATGTTTGTGAGTGACCTTTTAAATGGATGATCACTTTCAAAAGTGATCATTGACTTTTGGGTTACTCTTTCATATAGCAACTTTTGACTTTGGATTACCATATTAAATAGATTATCTTTTCATTACTTTTCACAAGGCTTATAAATAGATATCTTTGTAATCTCATGAGTAAAATAAAAAATTATTCTCCTCGTTTTTTAAAAAAATTCTTTCTATTTTCTTGATATTTTATTTTAATATATTACTTTATATAAAATTTAATTATAAAAAGCATGTATAAAAATTATTTTTGAATATTTTTTTACAAATTTGGGATTCTCTTCCAAATATAATATTTATAGCATGTTAAAAATAAAAAATAATACACATTTCATAAATAAAAAAACAATATAAATTATAAAAATAACATGATAGTTGAACTCGATTAAAAATTTGAATAGTATATTGTGAATAAGATTTATGAATGAACTTGAATTTGACTCGAGGATGATAAAATTTTTAATAAATAAACTTAAACAGGTACATAAATAAATAGACAAACTTAGACCGAGCTAAATTTGGCTCCACTCGCTCATAATTATTTTTAAAAAATAAAATATTAGATTGTTAAATCAATTTTATTATGGTAAAAGACGATTCATTCGCTCTCAGCACCTCCACCAATCCGTTCTTAGGCCAGCACGGAGGAGATAAATTTGTCAAATCAATTTTATGGACCTAGATAACTACAACCAAATTTAAACTCAACCTAAATAATCACATAAAATTTAAACTTACTTTTATTTTTTTTAATTCGCATATTCAATTTAGCGATTAATCCTAGGGATAATCAACCTGGCTCTATGAAATTTTTTTACTGGTACTAGAATAAATCAGAAACCTCAGGTAACTCATCAATTCAACATTTTAGATCACTCATTCATTAAAAAAAATTCGTCTACTAATCCACTTAGTCACTGAAATAGGAACTCACTTCTCGTATGTCTAAGTAATTGAGGACACGCTCTACCCGCTTGGTAAGTCAGCAGCTAGTAGAGGCATGAGGGTTTTCAATTTTTAGTAGTGCATTTTCCTCTTCAGCCAAACCTATAAATTGGCTTTTGGGCTAGTATTCACCACTGATTATTTGGCTTAAATTAAAACGGAAGCTAAGCTGCAACTCAAATGAAATGCAATCAAGGACAGTAGAAGTTAGTCTCTAAAAGACTACTCAAACCAAAATCTAAGTTTGTGGTATTATCAAACATGACATTTTTTTTTTCTTGTCTCAAGAGACCCACCACCACTTCTCAGTCTAATCATGGACCGATTTTAAAACTTGTTACGAGAACAGTCAGCAAAAGTTTAATCTTCCTGGTCACTCCTCTCTCCTTTTGGAATTAAAAGATAAGAGCATCGGTGGCACAATGAACAAGTTCACGGAACAAATGCTGTCCGCCACGAGTGAGCATATGCTGCTTTTTTAAACTACTGTTAATGTTTGCAAGCTAAAAGCATCACTAAAGTTGAGATAAGAGCATCTTTAAAGAAAAGATTATGCTTGATGCGTCCAATGCTAAAAATATACTCTAATGATTTCCACATGTATCCACAATAGTGCTAAAATTGCCGTATACCTATAGTGTTATAGTATAATACTCCATTCGCTACAACAAGTATTGCTACAGAGGCATTGGAATTATTAGACGAGCTGAAAAAGAGGCTCAGGCTCTCAG
Source organism: Zingiber zerumbet (assembly GCA_037833815.1). Classification (NCBI taxonomy): domain Eukaryota; kingdom Viridiplantae; phylum Streptophyta; class Magnoliopsida; order Zingiberales; family Zingiberaceae; genus Zingiber; species Zingiber zerumbet. Next base: position 226,923 of record JBBMJZ010000144.1, on the reverse strand, counting down.
AGAAACCATTAATCCATCACAATGCTAAGGCAGGTCAAGTTACTAAAGTTTTTTCAGAAAAAACAGACAACTTAGCTTCCATCTGGAAACTGTTTCTGATCTCTACTTGCTGATCAATAAGTTGATCATTGCAATAATGAGTTTTATCATCAGAAACATATAGAGATAGAAAACATGCCTAATCAGTTATTTCATACAAGTATATACCATTTTGGTAGTGCCATGTTGAATATCTTCCAAGGTAGTAGTTCCATACCCCTTCAGCTAAGGAATCTACCTTGAGCAGTGAAACATCCTCATCGAAAGTACCAGCGCCATCATCTGCCTCTAACTTCCCAGCAAAAGTTATCTGCTCACCATCTTCTCCCGGTGAACGGTTTGGCAAGTGAATATCTGACTTCAAGAAGAAACATGACATTCTAACATTGTCATTCCCAATGCTTAGATTTATTTCATCATAAATCTTGAGAACATGCGGAGAATTTTCTCCGGTGAAGGAAACTTCATCTGTTTTTTCTTTACCTGACAAAATGAACATATAAACTGCCACTGAACATATTGAGGTGGAAATAAAAAGAGGGCAGAAGAAGATGAGAACTTTTGAGCAAAGAGGGCTTAATAAAGAAACAAGAATGATGATAAAGACAAAGGGAATGAAAAATTGACTGTGCGACCCATCCTCCAAGTGAGCATTGAGATTTTTCATCAGCACAAGGAGATTAATAGCCATGGCACCAACACAAAATTAGACAGCACCAGCAAATTTATAGAAGAGAATATATTCTTCAACTTCAGAGTGCAACATTCTTACAGGTTGGGAGTTAGTGGAAGCAATTCAAAGAGAGATTCTTCCTTTAAAATTGTGAAATAATGTGAAAGATGCTCAAGAATAAGTACATTAATAAACAGAAGCATATTTTCGGAAGAAAGCAGTAGACACTGTTCTGTAAATGTCTTTTATAAAACTTCAAACAAAATGAAAATGGAGCACTGCAGCAATTGTACCTCAATATGGACTCGGTCAGACTTAGACTGATCAAACCAAGTCTAAGTTTAGATAAATGAAAATTCCTAATCATATTAAAAAAAAAATCCAAAAGTTTCCAAACTTCACATCCCATTTTGATCATGTGTACTATTTACACAATTGTCCAAGTGAATTCAGTTACTTCTAGTACAAGCATCTGGCTGCTACTCCGCAACTGAATGTGATGCTTATAGATAGACCATATTCTCATAGGAGGGCTCCTTAACAAAATATTAATGACAAATATAATCAATCATGGAAGCCATTGGAATTTCAGCATTTTGGCAGACGGAGAAGATGGAGACTCAAAAGTGTTTCTTCTCTTTTCATACAACTAGGATTCGGAGAGGATGATGACATATGAGTACAAAAGTTGGTTTTCAAAATGTAAGTAAACTACAAGTTTTGCAGTGTGATTGAGAAAGAACAAGAAAAGAGAAATGATCTATTTCCCAAAATTTAGGACAAATGAGTTATTAGAGCTAATATAAACTCTTTAAAAAAAACTGCACCACTGACAACACTAAAAAGTGTATATGAATGATAAAAATTATCAATAAAACTTAATAATTTGTCATTAAATTTTTCGATGATAATAGTTTTGTAACTAGATTTGTTGCCCTAAATTCCACTAGAAATAATCTGATACGGCAGTAAGTGTGAAATTAGTGACAACATTCTTCGTCACCAAATGATACAATAGTGATAAACTTTTGTGACAATTTTTTTTTCATCACATACGTAATTATCATCCACAGAGCTTTAACACCCAAAAGTAAAAAATTAATGACAGCTATTTAATACTAGCTGTGGTTAAAATTTCATCTTTTTATAGTGAAACCACAATAAAACTATGTGGATCATGAGTCCATAACTTTTTTGACTTGAGCTTGATCCCAACTTGGGAAATCAAAACCCTGATCAAAGGGATAGGTTGGGTTTTGGATCACTAAAGAGTAAAGAATGCTATGGAAATTATACATTGGGTCTAGTTGGTTATTTGTGAATAATCTTTTCTTTGATTATGGAAAGCTGGGTTATGTCATTTGTAGATCAACTGCTACATATGCTCCTCTTAAATGAATTGGGTTGAATTAGATTTTGAGGAAAATGTAATAGGAGTAGGGCTGTGGCGGATAGAATGAAATAGTTACAATGACCATGAGTCATGAAGGTGAACGACAGTTATTAGTGATCATTCATCAATTACTTCCTCTCACAGTGAGAAAGCTCATCAGTGTGGTCAGCATGATTCTTTGGAAATTTATAAATAGGTGAAATATTATTCCATATATTACAATAATAGAATAAATTGTAACTTGGATCCAAATAGTCCATTCTTCCAATATATACAACACATCTAATTCAGAGACAATGCAAGTGTACCAAAAAAGAAAAAGAACAAACAAATTTAGCTACATGTCCTGCAACAATAAAAAACAGTATCAATCACTGATTTCCTTAATTGCAGTCACAGCTAATGTTTTTGCTTTAATAAGTATCAAGATATTGGTTTGAATTTACAAATAATCCCAAAGGAAAAGAAGAAAGGCATTCTTTTCTGGTTTCCATAGACTTACATTTAAGATTATCTTCGCATCACGCGATTTCTTTCTCGTTTCCGAAATCTCTCAAGCATAAACTCATCGGTAGCAGTTTGCCTCCATCTTGCAGCATCTGAAGTTTCTGTTGGTTTTCCATCCCTTTCATTTTCTATCATACCTCGGCCTTTGTACAACTCTGGATGCTCTGCAATGCAAAGACTAACAACTGAATACCAGAGAAAATTTGATCATTCAGCTATTTAGAAAATGAATCTGGTTTGTTTGTGTTGTATATGCAGGAGAAGGAGGGAGGGAGAGAGAGAGAGAATAAATGCGACTTCAAATAACTGAAACTAACACACATACATCAAACATTTAGAAACGCTCGACTGTTAATATAAATAATTAAAGTTTTGGTTGGCATAGTTGAGTATTGATGATATGCACCTTCCCGTGCAGACCAATTATGTGTATGTGCAAATTGGACTAATTATTAAGTTGAGTGAAAAGTCAAACAAATAAGAGAAACAAAATTTCTCAAGATATCAAATAGATAGCCAGCTAGATATTAATATACAACTACAAATCAAATTAAAATTAATGTGAATTCAACTTGAGCTAATCAATTTGATTTAATTTTGTTTGTTTAAATCAGAGAATAAAAATTAATGTGAATACTAAACAATCATACCAAAAATAATATGTATTTTAATTTTTTTAATGATAGAAAAAAATCAAATAATACATAAAATTTTGTCATATTTATAAATGCATGTATTCACATACACATGTATACTGACATATAACATAGGGTTGTAAATGAACAAGCTTGGTATACGGTTCGATAAAGCTCATTTATATTTGTTCAATAGTAAAAAGAATATATAAAATAAACAAGCTTAACACTAGAAAGGTTGGTTTGTTAGCGTTCATGAACAAAAAATTTATTAATTAAGTTGTGCAAAATATAATTATAAATTTTTTCCATTCAAATACATACAAATATAGTAATTTATAAATTCTTATAATTTTAAATTATCCATAATATGTTAAAAATAAGAAAATAATATAAGGTTCATTTGTTAAATACACATTTAACCTAATTTATAAGGACAATGACACTGTCAATCGAACTCGACAAAAGGTTCAAACTTAGCTTAAACTCAATAAAATTTTTAATAAAGCAGCTTCAACAAGCTTGATCATAAACAAGCTTGAATATAGCTAAGCTCGGGTCGGTTTGTTTACACTCCTATATATACACGATTACGCTTATATCTATATATCCTCAATGGTTCAATTCAATTTTAGAGATTTATCATTAGCCTAAAGTAAAGCTCAAAGTTCGAATTCTTGTTTGGAACAAGGGTTTCTCTTCTCAGCCGAAACAAGACAATGTCATGCTGAATGTACCAATACTCCATGTAAGAGGCACTAAGGTGAAGAATTGGCGTAGGAGATGGAATGCTAGCAGAACCTTTGTGCGAGGTGAAAAACTAGGGAAGATGGTGGAACCTTTGACAAAACTCTTGCACATGGAGAAGAATCAAAGAAGGAGGTGGACACGCAGCCGACCGATGTCATAAAACATATGTGATCTCACTGGCATCGCAAACACTCAACTCAACCAACCTTACGAAACACTCATTTAATCCATGCTAAAACTAAATTTAAACTTAGAACTTTTTATTTTCGGAACTAAAACCAAACCCATGAACCAAAATTTTTAGTTTAGTTCAATTTAGCTTTTCAATCTCAATTTGGGAATTACACCCCCCACCAAAACCCATTGGGCGACACATGGGGATAACACTGGTGAAGCATGGATTTTTCACCTATACCAATTGTTTTTATTTTGACAAGCAGGCACAATGGCATCTATCATTTGTATGACATATAGAACAAGTTTTAAACTATGAAATTGAATTTTTGAAGTTTAGCATCTTCTAAAAATTAACTAATTCTATTTCTCTCTATATAGACCAAAAATAGCATAACTTGTCATCTTAATTATAGTAATTTATCAAACACTTGTATCCTTCTAGTTTTGACATTTTCCTACACTTGAAAACTATCTTTATTTAAGACCACGTACATGTGAATGATAAAGATGTTGAAATTTAATGCATATGTATTGACTATCACACTAGATAATTCACCAATAGTGAGAAGTGAACAATCTCAAATCCACCCCAAGGATGCTCAATGTATTAACAAACCTTGCCTAATATCAACTAATCCTACAAGATTTGTTTAACTTGCACCACTATCTAGTATACAAACAAATGATGCTTATACTTGGAAGTGCATATCGAAACCTTATTTCACTAAGAAGGTATTAAGAGAAATAAATAATATTTTATGAACACAAAATACCTCTCTGAAGCTTTTCTGCATAATCCCTACCACGTTGGAAGTAATCTGCACTATAACTTGAAGGAATATTTAACTCAGATTTGGTTTTACTGACAAGTCTCTTCTCTTGCAATAACTTTTTGGCAGCCTCAGTTTCTTCAATATTCCGTAGCTTGTATCTGTAGCATGAGAAAAATCCTAAGTAAAAGTGTACTGCATGAAAAATAAAAATAATAAGAAAAATACCTGTCTATGAGATTAGAGAATATTTTTTCACTAACTTATGCTAATAGCTATATAGAGTAAGTAGATGGTATATCAGATGAAAGAGAGAGAAACTAGTTCTTCAATAGAACTGCATCATTTCATGTTTACTGACACATGGACACAACTATGAGCTTTTTCAGGATGGGCAAAGTCTGGCCAATGAAATCATCCAACAATTTCAAAAGTTATTCAATTGATACATATGAACTGGAAATGAGAAGTTCAAAAATGTGTTACACTGTTGAAGTTGTACATTTGTCATGGGTTTTAAAGTTTCTATTTTATCCCCAAAAAATAAATTTGGTTAATGCTTCCTCTAAACACTAATTTATTATCACATTCCTCTGGATGAAACCTAGAAAATTGCCCTCTTTTTTCTAATAATACCCCAAAGAGAACCCAGTGGATCTCACTATTCCAAAATGATTTATATAGCCTACTGATTCTGTGAAATTGATGTGTTTATCGAGTTATTCATGAAGCTGCTTTGAGTATCTTCATTGACAAAATACTCCCTATAAACACCAAAAAAAACTCTTCCTCCATATGTGAGAAAAACTAACTGGGGTGTAGCCAATTTTATGGTACCAAATCAATTTTTATCTGAGCTCATATTCAAAGGTGCCATCTTATTTATAGATAGAACATGCAGTCTTTTATTCTAAAGAAGAATCTATTGTTCACCTCCTATAAATATAAAAACAATTAAATAAAAGGGGAGGGAAATTTTACAGAAAAAGATATAAGAGATGTCATTCAAATAAGGGAAGTTACTCTATCGGAAGCTGGATTTCAGCAATGCCCGTTGTCCACTGTGTCGAGCTTTCTTCCGAATTCCTCTTCTTCACCTGCAAGCAAGAGTGTAAATTCTCTCTCTCTTTTTTTTATCTTTTCCAATGTAAGCTAATTTGAGCTGACCTTAAGATGTTCAGGCACAACATACAATTCATCCATTGGATCTTTCTCCTCCTTCTCACCTGAGTCGATCTTCTTACCGTGCCTCTTTGCCAGTTCTCGCTCCACATACTTAAGCCTTCGAAGAGAAACCATCAAAGCAATTTGGTTGGCTGGTCAAAAATTTGAGAGGGGTGTCAAAAGGACCAGCACGTACATGTTGGGATCCTCGATGGTAACAGCTGTCTCCTGAGCAAAGGTATCCTGCAGAACGAGGTCCTCCTTGCCGCCATCTCCATCGCCTTTATCGCCGCCCCCTCCTCCTCTGCCGGCGGAGCCCTTGCGGAAGGCGGATCCGGGGCCTGCTGATGAATGCTGTGGAGTTGTGGAGAGAGCCGGGATTCCGTCCTTCTTCTCCCGTTGCTTCTGACGGAGCTTCACCTCCTCCAATGCCAACCTGAAAGCAACAGATCCCCGTCCACATGAGCAATAGGAATGGGAGGACAATTGAATCCGAGAGAATATTTTTCTGGTAGAACGGAATCCTACCGGCGCTCGTCTTCGTCGTCATCGGTATCGTTGCCATGCAGATCTAGGGTTCTCTTCCTGAAGTTCTTCGCCCGCATGGCTTGATTCGATTTGGGCTTGCCTATCATATTTAATCCAAAACTGAAAACTAACGTGTGATGTGGTATAAGGTTTATGTTTAAGATAACCAACCTTTCAAAAATATTAGTAGAATTATCAAATTAAATTAAAAAATATATATAACTGTCCTGCCCCATAAATATAAGGGTAATGCTAAATCGCTAGAATCTAGTTAGTTAGAATGAGGGCAGATCCTCTGTACTATTTTTTGTGGTCTAAGGAATGGTCTCTTTACATGTATTGATGGGAATTTATGATCCCCATCTACTTTATAAGTGGGGGCTACCAATTCCACCAATGTATACAAAGGGATCAACCCCTGGACCGTAAAAAATGGTCCAGAGGATCCGATCCCAGCTAGAGGGCAGATTCTCTGGACTACTTTTTGCGGTCCAAGGAATGACTCCTTTGCATGCATTGGTGGGAATGCATGGTCTCCATCTACTTTATAAGTGGGGGCTACCAATTTCACCAATGTATACAAAGAGACCATCCTCTGGACCGAGGATCCGGTCCCAACTAGAGGGCAGATCCTCTGGACTGCTTTTTTGTGGTCCAAGGAATGATCCATTTACATGCATTGGTGGGAATGCATGGTCCCCACCTACTTTATAAGTGTGGGCTACCAATTCCACCAATGTATACAAAGGGACCATCCCTGGACCGCAAAAAATGGTCCAGAGGATCCGGTCCCAGCTAGAGGGCAGATCCTCTGGACTGCTTTTAGCAGTCCAAGAAATGGTCCCTTTGTATGCATTGGTGGGAATGCATGGTCTCCACCTACTTTATAAGTGGAGGCTACCAATTTCACCAATGTATACAAAGGGGGCACCCCAGCTAGAATACATACATGCATGTATATACAGAAACATTTTAGTAATATCATATGTATATATTAATTACATGCATGTATTATAATTGGACCAATAGGATTTGGTCAGATTCTAGCCAACAAAATTTACTGTAAATATAAAGAGAGAAAATATAGATATTAAATATATGATGAGATAAATTTCATATGGTTGATTATGTTTATCTTCTATTGTCAAATTAAATAAAATTAAATGAATGTATTTGAGAAATTTAAAATAATAATAATAAATGTAATAGTATATTTTAAAATATAGTATTTCTTTTAAAAATATATATATATCTATTTGAGAATTATAGGGGAAAATTTGAAACTTTGTAAATATACTCTAAACTATATTAGATGCTGAGAATAGAGCCGTTAAAAAAAAAAGTTGAATCTTACCCAATAATGGTCATGGTGACACTTATGTTGCTTGCGTCGTAATTGAAGATGATAGAAATGGGATAGTGCTCGACATTAACACAAATTATCAATGTCATTTAATTACGTTGAGGCTCTTTTCTCCTTTCCTCCTCTATAATAAACAATCGCAATAGAATTTCCCAGCAACGAGACTTAAAATTCAACGAACGTTAGTCAAAGATCGGTGTTGTTGGTGTTACCTCTTCGATGATCAAATCAGTAAAGAGAACTTGAGAGAAGATGGAAAAAAAATACGTATTGTAAGTGTCAAGGAAAAATCATACCTTTCATCTACCTATGTGAAGGCTTATAAAGCCTCATTCAAAGAGAATCCAAGTCATGTTACTGGTTAGCCTGAGTCAAGCCATGTGGACAACTACATGAGTGAGGCACATCAACCGTACAAGTAATCTATCTGTCACACCTATTAGTTTGTACTTGCTGTCGACTTTCTCTTATTGTAAGTCTGATGTCACACCTCCGATCTTCGTCAACTTATCTTAGGATGAACACGGAGGAGATAAATCTAAATAACTACTATTCTTGAAATAGTGACGGTACATAATAGAGAGGTATTAATTGACTGTGTAAAAATTCAAATCCTCTCTCAAAGTGGCCTGGTTAGTTTGGGGCACGTTAAGTACTAATGAAGCATTAATTAATATAAATAAATAAATAAGTAAAAATTCTAGTGTTTTTCAATTAACGCAATTTGATGTTGTCCGGATAAAGCTACACAGGCCATGGGCCTCTTCGAACCTTCTTCTACATCCAAAGTGGCCTGGTTAGTTTGGGGCACGTTAAGAACTTACTTTTTTATGCGCTTAAAGTGTAAGTTCTTAACGTGCC
>JBBMJZ010000144.1:192850-216672 GCA_037833815.1 Zingiber zerumbet | reverse complement strand
CAGGAGGTTCCCTGATCGGTCCATGGACCGATCAGGAGGTTCCCTGATCGGTCCCTGGACCGATCAGGACCATGCCACGTAGGCAGTCCGCAGCGGTCCGCAGCATTCCGTCCGCAGCATATCATTTTTCTCTCTCTATATATATATAGTAAGTTCTTAATGTGCCCCAAACTAACCGGGCCACTTTGGATGTAAAAGAAGGTTCGAAGAGGCCCATGGCCTGTCTAGCTTTATCCGGACAACATCAAATTGCGTTAATTGAAAGACTATAGAATTTTTACTTATTTATTTATTTATACTAATTAATGCTTCATTAGTTTCCCAATAATGGACTCATTTACTAATCTAACCTAAACTTATGTAAGCTCGTGACTAGTTTATCCTCTACTCGAACTTGATTCATTTACTAAGCGAATCAATATCTCAACTCGTGTAAGACTGTTTATAACTATATTAAGGCACTAGGATTCTTTTACTTAAATGAGTTATACGATTTATGTGAGATTGACATAATTGCTATGAGTAAGAGTTTAGTGTTAAAAGAGTACAGTCACATAGGAGTGAGGATGCACTCTTTTATTTTATACAATATACATTAAAAAATTATTTAATTTATAATAATTAATAATTTTGTATTTATCTTAAAAAGAGTTTCTATTAGTCGTGTGATTTATAATAATATAGTCGTGTGATTTAAATTTTTTACCTATTATTATTGCACTATTAAACAAATTTTATTGTTGTAATTTTGATTTAAACGAAATCAAATCCAACTTTTTATTTGATACGGAAGCCTCGTGATTTTCATTTAAATTTAGTCGACAAACTGGTTATTTTTTATTTGGTTTATCTCTATTTTTGTTCTGTTTTTCAAAGCAAATCGAGTTATTTCTACGACCCACCCTAAATCTTAATTCGGGACTGTGCAAGAGCTCTTGCGCGATTATGAAGAATTTTAGGACCAAATTGAAATATGACGCGTCACTCTTTTCCCGCTTCATTTGGCCCAACGGAGCACCCTAATTCAATCCCTCAGTTGTTTCAAACAGCCTCAGGCAAAACCCTTCTCTCTGTCTCTCTCTCTACTTCTATGGCTCCGCCTTTCGTCTTCCCCTCCGATCTCAAAGACCTAGAAGACTCCGGTGACGGTCTCTCCCTCAGCGTGGAGTGCTCTGTTGACGTCTCCTCTCTTCGCCCCTCCCAGCTAGAAGAGCTCGTCAAAGGTCAGCCGCCCTCTCCTTTGATCTCTCTCTCTCTCTCTCTCACTCTCTATTCGCAGTGTTGTTGATTTGCTTATAATTTGATGCCCAAGGCGTTGCTTTTGACCTCTCCGACCGGGAGATTTTCTGCATCGAGGAACAGGACGTCTTCGATCGTGTCTACTCCCTCGTCCGGCACTTCGCCAATCTCCCCATTTCCTCCAAATTCAATCTCGTTGAGACCCTTCGGTCCAACCTCAGTGTTCTCCTCCCTAGCGTCGACTCGCTCTCCCGTGCCCCCAATCCGTCGTCTCCGTCACCAACATCTTCTCCAGAGACTGCTGCTGATCAGGTCCCCGATATCACAACACGCATTGCTTCCCACCGCAATGCCCTCAAGATTTACACCTTCTTCCTCCTTACTATTGCCCGAACAGAGGAGTTGTCTGGCTCCGACTCTGGCGCTAGCTCGAAGGTGCTCCTTACTTCCAAGTTTAAAGTGCCTTTGTTTCCATTTAGAGAAAGTATATTGATTTATTGTTCCTGAATTAGGTTGGAATGCAAGGCCGGAAGAAGAATCCTACATATACATGGAATTGGCAGGCACAAAGGGTTCGGATTATCAATCTGATTGCAAACTCTCTGGAGATCAATCTATCATTGCTCTTTGGATCAAGTGATATCGATGAGAACTATCTTTCCTTTATCTCAAAGTATCCATATTTTCTTACCCAAGATTTAATAGATTATAATGTGCAAGATAGTAATGAGAACATTTAATGTTGGTAGGTGCACTTTCAGTCTGTATGAGATCCAGGCATCGTTGAAAGATGCAGACACCAGAGAAGGCCTGGCGCGTATAATCGGCACTATTTCCACAAAGTACCGGAGAACTGCAGAATCATGTGCATCAATTCTGCACTTGATTTACAAGTTTGACTACACTGTTCCTCACCTTGCAGAGTTGGTTGCTGCAGCTGAAAAGAAATTTGGTGATGGTTGCTTAGCAATTTCCCTAGTTAGAGAGATTGGTCGTACTGATTCAAAGGAGTATGTGAGGGATGCTGCTGGGGCAGAGAATATAGGAAGGTTCCTGGTTGAACTTGCTGACAAGTCACCAAAACTTATGTCCACAAATGTGGGCGTTCTGGTTCCTCATTTTGGTGGTGAGTCTTATAAGATTAGAAATGCTCTTGTTGGTGTACTGGGCAAGCTTGTCTGTAAAGCTTATAAGGATGTTGAAGGTGAGGTTAGTTCCAAGTGTCTTCAGTTGAGGGCAAAGCAAGCTATGTTGGAGATATTGCTAGAGCGATGCCGAGATGTTTCAGCATATTCAAGAAGTCGGGTGCTGCAAGCATGGGCAGAACTGTGTGAAGTGCATGCAGTTTCAATTGGCCTTTGGAATGAGCTAGCAGTGGTGGCTTCTGGAAGATTGGAGGATAAGAGTGCGATGGTGAGGAAATCAGCACTCATTCTGCTTGTTACAATGTTACAACATAACCCGTTTGGCCCACAACTCCGTGTTGCAGCGTTTGAGGCGACACTGGAAAAGTTCAAAGATAAATTGCAATCAATGGAACCTCCCGTCACTTCAGATATCAATCTTGAGGATGATAACCAGGAAGATGGAGTCGTGGCTGAGCTGGGAGAAAGTGTTAGTGATAGCTGTTTAACTTCGACTGAGGAGCAGCATCAGGACAATGATGCAATCATTCCGGAGATTGGGAATCTAGAACAGACTAGGGCATTGGTGGCCTCACTTGAGGCTGGTCTGCGGTTCGCACGCTGCATTACTTCATTGATGCCAACGCTAGTTCAGCTATTGACTTCTTCTTCAGTCACTGATGTGGAGAACACAATCCTTCTACTCATGAGGTGCAGACAGTTTCAGATTGATGGTTCAGATGCATCACTCAGAAGAATGTTGCCATTGGTAAATATAATATCTGTTTCATGTGATTGATTAAATTTATCTATTAGATATATATTTTTTTACTTTCATTTGTTCTTGAATCTTCAATTTCATTGAAATTTGCAGGTTTTTTCCCAAGATAAATCCATATATGAGGCTGTTGAAAACACATTTACCACTATATACATAGGAAAAAATCCAATGGAAACTGCTAGGAATTTGTTGAATTTGGCAATTGACTCAAGTATAGGGGATCTTGGAGCTTTGGAAATTTTAATTAGCTCTTTAATGTCCAAAGGGGAGATTTCTAATGGCACGGTATGCACTTCTATTGTCTCGCTGTGTAGTTTGGTTATTTCTTATAACTTTGCTAAAAAGTAAATGAAAAAAGTAACGAGGGAATTTACACAAAATGATATTTGTTTGAACTTAAAATAGTTGGCTCATGATGATTATAGTATTTACATGATTCTATATTGTTGTTGGTATATGTTTATCTTGAGTGTTATATGTTTGAATCTTTTGTTTATGACAATTATAGTAATAATTTTGCTAAGACTATTGGAAGTTTACTTGTTTTTGTAATGGGGAAAAAATCGGACATGTTATCCTAGATTTCTATGTATCTCCCCTACCTATATCAATTATACTATGTAAATGTAATAGGGAGCAAATTGGACATGTTACCTTAGATTCCTATGTAGCTTCCTACCTATATCAATTATATTATGTAAATTTAGATTTTTTTTTTTTGGGGTATATTTTCAATATAACTACTAGGTCCTCAATATTTCCTCACAAGCTAGTTTAAAGATATCATTAGAGCGTCAGTTTATGACAAATATAATAAATTCAAGGATCTCTCAAAAATGTAGTTAGCAAATCCACTAGCTAGTCATTGGAACTAATGAAAGATGTAATTGTCTCTTAGATTGTGCCTTCTTCCTCTCTTTATTCAAATGATAATCCATCTCTTAGTTTTATGTTTTTTTTTTTCCATCTAAATGAAAACTGGATTGGTGGCATTTGGTATGATGCTACTGTTGCAAACGAAATGGCTTAGGGTAGGAAGATAAGGAAAATTATGGGAGAAAATCTCTTTTGTTGTAGATAAGGGTTGAGATGACTCGCAGATGTGTCTTATGTTATTGGTGTTTGGTTTAAAGGTGTCAACTTGGTAGGATTACCCATGTCTTGACCTAATTTGGCATGGTCATGCCAGAGACAGTACAAAAATAAACAAATTGAGCCAAAACTATTCCCGGTTTCTTCAATGCACTGAAGAACAATATGAAAGAAGAATCAAGGGTCTTACTTTCATTAGCAATGGTCGACCATCTTTTCTCTCCCGTAACTTATGGCTCAATGATACCATGCAAATTTGAGGATTTTAGGAGAGAAATGAAGAACACGAGCAAACAGAGTGATAGAGGAAAAAAGGAACACGAGTGATAATTGAAGTAACTCTTTTTGACAATACATTGCATGAATTTATCTCTTCATGCAAAGATGGAAAGTAGTGTGAAAAACTGGCATTAAAGTAAAGATGACCACAGCTTTCGCGATACACTATTTACACAGGGACAACTTCCACTATTCTGGGGAAGAAGACTTAGTGTGTTGGTTGTTTTTTCCAATAGTATGAATGTTGTAGATTCCTCAGCATCCTCATGTAAACATTTAATGGGTGATATAGAGATGCCTCCTAAGATTTGATTTTTTTTCAAACTCCAACTCAAGACGAATCATGTGAGGAACATAATGATGGACTTGTTAAAATGATCTCGTACAACTCTAATATAATCAGGGAAGATATCTCAAAGATCAGTATTAATGCCCTGGAATTAACCAATATATGTGGTCACCCCTGGGTTGTGCTTTGTTACCGTAGGAGACTGCCAATCACATTGTAAGCTTGAGAAATGCTATTTGTATATGGATCTTGAGATTACGTCTAGGTCTCATAGCAAGAGAAGGACCACAATATGCTCATGAGACTTTGGATTGATGGAGTACATATAGGAGGGCAAGTGAACGTGATTATCTGCTCTGATGAGCCTCTAGTGGACTTAGGAATCTAACAACTCAGGTGGTCAGATGTTCTTGTTAACCTTTGCCCATGAACCATATGTTGCAGCCTAGGATTCATATGTATTTTCATTCAACTTCTCGGTAGTAATGGTCATGGAATTGGAAAGGTTTGTAACAATGGCCATGTGAAGAAACTGAGTGGTCAAGGAGTTTGACATTCGGTGGGATCAAAGGCAGCTCTTAGTGAAGGCCTCAAACACCAGTAAGTAAAGGTTACAAGTGCTATGGAAGAAGAATTGCTTGAATAACATTTGATTTCCTGAAAGTTACCTTGAACTAATTTTCTGCCTTTTTCTGTTGGGATTATTAATTGTACTTTTTATTTTTATTTTCTTTTGGTGCCTCTCTTTTGACCTATTCAGATATCAGCCTTGTGGGACATCTTTAGCTTCAATGTCAATGGAGTAGCTGCAGCTCAGAGCCGTGGCTCTCTGTCAATTTTGTGTATGGCTGCCAAATCAACCCCAGCTATATTAGGTTCTCATTTGCAAGATATTATTGATATTGGCTTTGGCCGATGGGCAAAGGAAGAAACTTTGCTTGCAAGAACAGCGTGTATAGCACTTGAAAGGTTGTCTGAGGAAGACAAGGATAAACTCAGAACCACTAGCAACAAAGTTTTTGGTATCTTACATAATTTAATAACTGGTTTCTGGCTTCCAGAGAACATTTGGTATGCTACTGTTGACAAAGCCATAAGAACTATATATGCACTTCATCCACTTCCTGAAGCTTTTGCGGCTGATATCGTGAAGAAGTTTGTCAGTGCTATTTTTAGTTGTAGGGAAAGAGATGAGGGTACGGATAACACATCTAATGAGTTCCATAACTTCATGTTCACAGTGCCTGCAGCAAAGCTTGGTCGATTCCTTTTCATCATAAGCCATATTGCACTGAATCAGTTGGTCTACATTGAGGCCTGCGTCCAGAATATTCGGAAACAAAAACTGAAGAAAGAAAAGTTAAAGATTGAAACAGAAACTGTAAATGGTGGTTTAACTAAAGAAACTGAGGTGAGATTTCAGTTCATGGAGATTATGTATTGCAATTTATTTGATAAAAGATAAAGTGTCACTTCTCTTTGAAAATTTTAAGGGGCCAAATTTTTGTTGTAATTTGAAAATGAACAAATTTATCTAATTCTTGAGGTTGTCACAGATTCAAGGAATAAATGCTGAACTGGGCCTTGGGGTTTCTGAAGATGCAATAATCGACTCACTTTCAGAGAGGGCTGAGAAAGAAATTGTTTCTGGTGGATCTATTGAGAAAAACCTCATTGGATGCTGTGCTCCCTTTCTCTCAAAGCTCTGTAGAAATTTGAATTTAATGCAAAAGGTGAGTCATTGGGTTTGTTCTTCTCTTAGCTCATAGGCTGGGCTATTGCCTATTAGAATATACTGGCTTGTTTTACACTAATTTGAGGTATGACTGGCCTGTGTAGTTTCCTGAATTGCAAGCCTCTGCAATGCTTGCTCTATGCAGATTAATGATTGTTGATTCAGACTTTTGGTAAGACATGTATACTTTGTAAAATTAATACTGCTTGGACTGGTATGTGAATATTAAACCGAAACGTTTTCAGTGAATCAAATCTTCAGCTTCTGTTCACTGTTGTGGAGAGCGCTTCAACAGAAACTGTTCGTTCCAACTGCACAGTGGCTCTTGGTGATTTGGCAGTTCGTTTCCCAAATCTTCTTGAGCCATGGACTGAGAATATGTATGCTCGACTAAGAGATCCTTCAGTGTCCGTGAGGAAAAATGCTGTCTTGGTGTTGTCTCATCTTATTTTGAATGATATGATGAAGGTACTGAATTTTTATGTTTCTTAATTTCTCTCTGCTATTATTTAACATAACCATGCACACATTTTATCAGGTGAAAGGCTATATATATGAAATGACAATGCGTATTGAAGATGAGGATGAAAGAATTGCAAGTCTTGCCAAATTATTCTTTAATGAGTTGTCAAAGAAAGGTTCCATTCTGATGATTTGTAAGTTAGCTGACAGATAAAAACATGATGTTCACTCTGATCTTTATTTTGTCCATGCAGGAAGCAATCCAATATATAATCTACTTCCTGATATCCTCAGCAGTTTAAGCAATCAAAATATCAGTGAAGATGCATTTAACAACATAATGCAGTTTTTGATTAATTCTATTAAGAAGGTAGTTTTTTATGAAGTGCTCTTAGATGCATTCTGTTTGTTTTGGTTTCTCATAATCAGATTCTATCACTCTAGGACAAGCAAATGGAAGCACTTGTTGAAAAGCTGTGCAATAGGTTTAGTGGAGCTACAGGTATGTTTGATGACATCCATATTTATAATGATCATTGGCATTCTTTTATTAATATAAATTGAGTTTTCCTACGAGCATGTTCAAAAGCTTTGTTCATTTCTTGCCTTTATTGAACATAATTGTTATGCCTTGTGTTGATTTCCTTTGTGATTAGAAAAATTTTGACAATTGCCTAGTAATTTCCTTGGGCACTATGCTGACCATCAGACAATATTGTTTTGATGCTGGATAACTTTTGAACAGGTCACTATATACTATCAAAAACATGGAAGGACTCAAAAGTCAAAACCATGTGAATGAGTTCTAAATAAAAATAGCTGAAACAACATTTAGAAATTAATACAACTAATGAATGTTGTACAAGAAGTCATAACTAGAATTCTAGTAGGCTGGGTATGCATATCTTTTCATTTTGTATCAAACTTGAATCTAATTTTACTCACTCTCAACACTTGATTAAATATCCATCTCTGTTCCTATTCCTCTATTTGGACCTTATCAAATATGATAAATAGCTATACACATCAAAGGGCACTTGACTTAAATGTCTATAATATGTAGACAACTGTTAATACTAATACCCATCTGCTTAAACAAATTCGGACACGACACATTCTTGATTTTTTAATCCAATGTTATTACTTGAACCTGACCCTAATCCAAACTTCATTGTTCTTTTTAGCATTTCTTGACTTAAACTGGCTGTGTAGGTGCTAGTGCTCTATAAAATATAGCCCATTTCATCATTAGTTAATATAACAAGCAGAAATTTTATACAGTTTAAGTATAATTCTTAAAGTATGTTATTAACAAGATGATAATGCCTGACATAAGTCATGTTGAAATTGCAAAGTAGAGTAGTTCCATGGTGACATGTAGTCTCTCTTCAAATTAATTATTGCATAACGTTGCCTAGTTGATATAGAAGTGAAGGGAAGAAATTTAACAAGGAACTGCACAGTAGAAATGTGACGACTATGATGAAATGTACATATTAGCAATTATAAAAATTCGAAATAATAATACTATTGAACTACATCCTACTCAACGAATTTACAATGGTAAAGTCAACAATCATAATCAAATGGCATGAGTGATAGAATTTTATAATGATAAAATAATTAATTTGACCACATGCGTACTACATGTCTACACCAATGATGGAACAACTATTTACATATCAACTTAGGTGAGCATGTGGATTGATGAGTTTTTCCTTGGGCTTGCTTACTAGGGAAGATAGAAAGTTCAATAGAAAGTTCACAAGATAGATATTATGAAATGATAGAAGGTAGGAGAGATAATTAGTTCAATGCTTTTTTTATCTTGTTGTTTACTAGGGAAGAAAGAATGTGAGAATGGAAGATTTAAGACTTGTTTACTTGGGAACATAGTAGTCAAAATTACAGCCTGGACCTTAGAATCTTGTGATACTATAGTCCAAATTGACCTAAATGATCCATATCTCAAATGGGATTTTAATTGGGCTAAGATCTTATGATCCTACGATCTGATCATATGCTTGCTTACTCTTCATATGTACGAGCTTTGTCCCAACAAACTTGATTGAGAATATATTTTTATTCAATAACAATTGACATTTACTATAAGATATACTTTTTTCTTGCCATATCATTTGAAAAAGTTTTCAATTATATAAGATTCTTTTTAGCCCAAAGTTGAGAATTTTTTTTTTTAAATTACTGATATTATCATCTATCTCCAATTATTGTTACCTTCATCATTTTATAATTATCATTCACTTATAGAAGTTATAATAGGTATATAGAAATGTACTTTAAGAATTTATTATAATTTTAGTTAATTACTGTATTAAATTAGAAAATAATGTTTTTATTGCTACTATATATTGAAAGTCTATAAATGCTAAATATAATTTTGAAATATTCTTCTTAAATTGTTGGATCTTATGATCCTACAATTTCATCATATGATTCGAAACCTATGGATCATTCACGTTCCTTTGATCTTGACAACCTTGCTTGAGAAGGGGAAGAAAATGTTGTGTCAAGAGGGTGTATCTCATTCTTTAGGCTTCATTTGATTTAGTTGGCAACTTAACCTTGAAAATAAACTATAAAAAAAACTAATTAGCCTTCCTTTGGCACATAATGATCATGCAATCCACCATCCACGGGAGACCTATTACACAAACTTTATGTATTGCTGTGGTTTGGACTTTGGAGATCATCTAAAAGATTATATCACATCCAATTGTTAGTTTATGTGTCTATATACCCTCCAAATATTATAGTGAAATTCAACCTAGAGGTATGCAAAAGTCTAATAGACCAAGATAGTGTGCCATTTCCATGGCCGTGTAACTCTCCAGTCAACTTAGCTGATGCTTCCAATATTTCCGAATTACTTAGATAGGTGAGAACGCCTCTAAGCATTGAGAATGCATGTTAATTCAAGATGTTGTATACCACATACATAAGAATACTTAGCCATAATCAAAGCATGCTAATTCTAGATGCACATGTAATATGCAAGTAGATATACTATAAGAAACTATAAATAAGTGATTTAAAATAGACTCAAGTTGCACATAGACATGTGCCACAATAATTAACAAATACAAGCACAAACAGACAAGATATTAATGCTAAGTTTTTCAATTAAGTTTATCCTCTACCTCAGTATCTTTTCCTTAGAACTTTGAATTGTGTCATTAGAAGGTGTGTGACTATAAAGAGTCCCACCCATTTAAATCCTTGAGTGGGCAACTCACACCTTGCTCTTGACTCTTCTTCTTCCTTAGATAGCTCTTCCGCAAGGTAGATGCAAAGCTCCTGACTACAAGGTCCCTAATTAAGCATTCAAAGTCTCATATTACACTTGCTACACTATCTTACTAATACCTTTCTCATAGTTGAAAAGTTTAAGGTCACATGACACATCTGTGCTTATATGCATTCTTAGATGGTTGACTACTCATGGATTACTTAAATGCACAATCATGGTGTACTAAAATACACTGTGAACTGCTTTCTCTCCTCTTTTCCTCCTTGTTATCCATCCAATTAAGCCAACTCTTAATTCCACGTACTTTGTTTTTGTCTAATCTAACTTGTCTTTTTACTGAATTGAGGATAATTTAGATGTCCATTGGTTAATTATTCACTAGTGTTGCATCATATGACAGAAGGTATGCTGTTATGCTGGAGAATTTAACTTCTGGGGAATTCTTCTATCTGTAGTTATCTTACATTTTTTTTTTGCTGTGATTAGTTTATGTTGCAACTCTTCATTTCTGTGACACTTGCATTGAATTAAAAGGAATTTGATCTGGAAAAGTTGTTTTACTTAAGGATGAATGGTTTTGCTCATTCCAAGATGTTTCTGATCAATTGTGTTTTCTTACTTTTCTTGTGTTACAGACAATAGACAGTGGAAACATATAGCTTATTGCCTTTCTCAATTAACATTCAGTGAGAAGGGGCTGAAGAAGCTTATCGAATCTTTTAAGGCATATGAGCATGCCTTATGTGATGATTCTGTGATGGACCATTTCCGGAGCATCATCAATAAGGTAAAAGCTTGAATTTCTAAATAGTTCTAGTGACTCTTAAACTGCTTAGCAAGTTATACTAGAAATATGCAAATTCTGATCTTGTCCATGATTATCTTAAACTTTTTTTTTTTCAAACTAAACAGTGTAAAAAATTTGGAAAAGCTGAGATTAAGTCTTACATCGACGAATTTGAAGAGAAGCTTAACAAGATACATACATACAGAAAGGAACAGGAAGCAACTGCTAGAAATGCACAAGTTCACCAACAAAACTATGGCAGTCTTGAAGATTTCCTGACCAGGGAAAACACTTTAGGTAAAGTCACTAATGAAGGTATGCACTGCATTGTGTTTATAGTAAGATTGGTCATTTTAGAATCCTTATCAAATTATACAATTTGCTTGTCTCTGTTTTCCTTATTGCTTTAAAATTTGGTAATATTAGCTTGGGACAGTGCTGAAGAATCTGAATATAGCTTGAGTGTAAATAAATTCAGGCTGTTCATTTTACCTCGTAATGAGAATGCAAAATGTATAAATACTATTAATTTTTAAATGAATATCTTGTATTACTTATGGGCTTGTTGGACTTGGAATAAAGGCCGAAGATAATGTTAAGATCAAAGGAACATCTCAAGCTGAAACTATGTGCTAGGCAGGATATGCTTCCTGAAAAATGACACTTTGGTTTATCAAAATTCATAAATCTCAATTGACATAATCATCAATTTTATCTCTTGTTTTGCAATTTTTATCACAAGCTTCTCCATGTTATTTCTTGCTGTGAAACAATACTAAAAGATTCATTCTATTTTCTGAGTGATTGAATAGGTGGGGTGATCAATCCTTCACTTGGAGGCAAAAGTATTTCATCCGGGGAAGTGGGTTCACTAGAAACAAATGATGCGATATCAAAGGAAAGTTGTGTTTCTAGTATCGCCAATGAATGTGAAACAGATGGTACAGAGGTTCAATCTTCCAAAACCAAGAGAGGTAACTAAAATTAGCTAGTTATAAAATTCAGGTGTTGTTACAAAAATTTATGAGTATGGGTTTGTTCAGGTGTCTCTAAATACCAAACAAGGAGAGTTAGAGTATTGGCATCACTGAATCAAATTGACAACAGTACCAAACAGCAGAGAACCCGCTCAACCCGAAGGTCTGGTCTCTAACCTTGGTTTTCTTTAGTTTTTGCATTCAGCAGTGAAGGCTATCAATACATCTTTATGCAACATCAAAATAAAATCCAGAATGAAAACTGAGTGGCTCTGTCATTTTGAATCTTTTTTCCTAGAACAACGCAAAAAAAAGTTTTTTATTTTGTCATTGAAAATACAACAAAACTAAAAGATAGTTTCAATCAAATTGTCTGCAAGTAGCTCATCCCTGCTTTTTATGTTCACTGGCAAATTATCAATTTGCATTATGTCAGTATTTTAGGGTTGTAGTAAAATCGGAGACTAACCTTAGAATGAACTCAAATTACTGTAGGATGGATATCATATAATTTCTCTATGAGGATGTCATTGTAGATGCAAATTTGCTATTTATGCTTCATATTTTTTGCATTGTTAGCAAGAACTCATTTTGTTTTTATTGGGTGCAGATGACCAACGCTGTTATCAATATCCCAACATCTCCGGGGAGAAAATGAGTTGATATCCGCATATGCTGATGCTCCCGTTAGTTTTTCTCCCGTTATGTTTGGGTAGCGAGGTCTGATATAAAACGTTGTATTAGGTCTATTGGGAAACCATCATACCCATCTCTGTTGGAAAAAAAATCATCTCTATAAGTTGTAAAATCTGGTGCAAATGCATTATTAGTGTTTCTTTGTAATTCTCAAATGCAAGAAGGAAAAACATTCTGTTGTATTATATGGAGAGGTACTGCTGCATATGCAAGTTGGTTACACGAGGTTGCGTGGGAATATGACCGGTGTGCTATCACCCGGCGTAAGTTATGGATTTCTTTAGACTGATTACTCGGGTATACTGTACACTTTGGAGAGTGAAGATCCATCTGACTTGTATATGAAGACTTCCCTATGAATTTATACGTATGGCTCCCTCAATTTCACAACGTCATCAGGATGCGTGTTTTTTTTAATGAGTTTCCAGAGGCATGGGCCGTCACAATTTGGGCCGGAGCAACTAGGCCCGTGTTGTGTTCAAGTCAAGGCCCAGTGTTCAGCCTACAAACGCAGGTGAAGGGGAAGAAAAGCCGACGAGGGACTAGATCTTGATCTGGTGCTGCGACTGACGGCACTGCGCCTCTTGTCATGGCGTCGCCGGGCATCCTTCCGTCTTCCCCGCTCCAAAAGCTCGGGACCTTCAAGAGCCCTTCCACCGCCGACACTGCCGCTTCCTCCGCCGACGCCGCCTCCTCGCCTTCACCCCTCAAAGCTTTCGCCTCCGATCCCATCTTCTCCGCCTTCCTCTCCCCCGAATTCGATTCTGTGCGCTTCTCTTCCCAGGCCCTAAGCTCCGGCTCCGCCGCCGCCCTCGCTGAGTCCCTCCAGGATGCCATTCGCCTCCTTCAGAGCCATCTTCGAAAGGAGGTGCTGTCCCGCCATCCTGCCCTTCTTGCGCAGCTAGCCTCTCTCCGCTCCTCTGAGTCTTCCCTCGCCGCAGTCCGCTCCGGTGTCGAGTCCCTTCAGTCCTCCCTCCGCCGTTCCCGTCTGGATCTCGCCGAGCCTCGCCAGGTGGTTCGTGCTCACACTATCCAGCTATCCAACCTCCACGCCGCTGCCGATCTCCTCGCCTCCGCTGCCCGTCTCCTCCGTCTCTCGCGCAGGCTGCGAGATCTCGTCTCGTCAGGCACTCCTGACCGTCTTGACCTCTCCAAAGCCGCTGAGATGCATCACGAGATCGAGCTCCTCTACCAGGAACGCGGCCTTTCCGGTATCTCCGTCGTCGAGGACGAGATACGCTGGCTCTCGGAGATAGGGGCTCGCCTGAGGACTGAGGCTATGAAGACCATCGAGAGGGGCATGGACGAGTCCAATCAGAACGACATTTGGTGTGGCCTTCAGGTGTTCTACAACCTTGGCGAGCTTAGATCTGCTGTCGATACCATTGTCAACAAATATAAGGGTATCGGGGTCAAAAGCGTAGGAACGGCGCTCGACATGAAGGCGATCTCAACATCATCGGCGGGTTTT
Organism: Zingiber zerumbet; assembly: GCA_037833815.1. Lineage (NCBI taxonomy): Eukaryota > Viridiplantae > Streptophyta > Magnoliopsida > Zingiberales > Zingiberaceae > Zingiber > Zingiber zerumbet. Next base: position 202,469 of record JBBMJZ010000144.1, on the reverse strand, counting down.
GGTCCTGGCGGGGTTCAAAGGAGCGGGACACCACAGATTGGGGGAGGGAAGAGGGCTACAGATGCCCTTTGGGAAAGGATGGGGAAGTGCATGGACGAACTTCACAAGGTCGTGACTGCGGTGTGGCATCTACAGACCGTGCTCTCAAAGAAGAAGGTGCCATTTACGCAGGTCCTATTCCTCAATGAAGTCTGGCAGGTGAGTAATTTGTTTAACATGTCGGACTCCTACGAGACTTTGAGTAAGAAATTGGTTTTTGATTTGTTGTTTTTTTTATCTGAACTTTTGAAACCATGCAGTTATCATAGGAGAGAATTTCTAGAACGTTTTCCCAGTGCATTATGGTTTCTGCAAAATTCTGTCTGTAAAATAAATTCTGTTTTTTAGGTTTCTTTCTGCTAGCATATGCTTTTATAAACGCAAATCCATTTTCCTTGATATTCTATGTTGCTTTCGAGTGTTTTAATTAAATTCATAATTGTTTCTAATCTACTTACACATTTTTTTCATCAAATGGAACGGCTTAAATGGACATTTCAATCTGTTTAACGTCTGATTCTTTGAACATAGTTGATGAAACTGTTGGTGGGAGATTGAGTTTGTGGAAAATGATTGACCTGATGAATCGTTGGAATTGGAGGGAAGGATCCTGCCTTGTGAGTTGTGACTTCCATATCTCATTAATTTAGTTACAAATTATGCAGAATTAGGATAGGTTAACATGCAGTTGAAGTGGGATATTGAATTTGTGGAAAATGATCGGCCTAATGGGTGTTGGGAATTGGAGAGAAGGATCCTTCCTTGCGTGCTGCAACCTCCATATCTTATTAATTTAGTTGCAAATTATGTGTACAGTTGAAATGAAACTTTCATTTGGTCATCTTTTAGGTATTAGAACAGCAAAGCATACCTCAGTTAATTTTGCAATGATCTTAGCTGCAGTTTGATAGAGTAGCCCTACCCTCTGTTTTGCGTGTTATTTTTTTGTCATCTATAATGAACTTGAAATTATGGTTTCAGAAATTATGACTATGCTATCTGTGATAAATCTGTTTCCCTTGATATATTCTATTATTCTGTTATCTTGGTGAATGCAGAAATTAGAATAAAGGTTGTGTTGTTATTATAGCAATCAACCACAGGAATCTACATTTTCTTTGTTCTTTTGAATTCTACACCATGTTATGGATTATTCTTTTTTAACTTGATTTTGTTTTTGCTGATGTTTTGGTGCACTGTGTTTAAAACTTTGTTTCTTATTTCACTTTGTTGAACCTGATACAGGAGGGTGATCCTCTATTAACAGAACGGGTCTGGGAAGCACTTGTGAAAACTTTTGCTAGTCAAATTAAGTCTGCTTTCACAGCATCTAGTTTTGTCAAAGAAGCATTTACACATGGGTATCCAAAGTTATTCTCTATGATTGAGAATCTTCTTGAAAGAATTTCACGTGACACTAATGTGAAGGGAGTTCTACCTGCTCTGAATCCCGAAGGAAAGGAACAATTAGTTGCTGCCATTAACATATTCCAAACAGCATTTCTTGCTTTATGCCTAAGTCGTCTTTCAGATAATGTAAATAGCATATTTGCAGTGTCTAATCGCGGAAGCATTCCATCAAAAGAGCAGATCTCTAGAATTATATTGCGTATCCAAGAAGAGATTGAAGTTGTGAGAATGCACGGGCACCTTACCCTTCTTGTTTTGCATGAGATTGGCAAAGTTCTTCTCTTGTTAGCAGAGAGGGCTGAATACCAGGTAAATAGTCTCCAACAATAGCTACCTCACTTATTTGGGTTTTCCTATGCATTGATGCTTATGCTTAATTTCACAAGTCTTGGTTGGTTACTTGTTATGTTTCTGTTACTCTATAGAATTTGTACCTTGGGATGTGAGTCCAATTTTAGTCTCCAATAGATTCTAAGAACTATTTGGTTAGAGTTTTCAATTTCATTTGCATATTTAATTTGGAATATTTCCTGTTATTGTTTGGGTTTCTCCTTTGTAGATATATTCTTTTGCTTTGTTCATAGGCATTGAGAATTTATGAAGGAAACATAAGCATTTGATGATTTGTATTTCTTCTGTGTCTCTTCCAGTTTTTCCTCGACTATCTTAACAGCCACTAGATCATTTGCAATTAGAAGCAGTTCCAAAAAGCTGATGAATTGAAAGAAAATAGTTTGAGTTGGTACTATGGTCAAAGGTGATCAATCAATTGAATTAGATTTGGAGGTTTATAGGGTATAGGGAAATGAAAGGAACATTAGTTAATGCAATAAAAAGTGATTTTATTGATCTGAACAATTATAGTGATATGGCCTCGTATAAAGTTAAACTAAGGGACAAGATCTATGTGATCACAAGTAGTTGGAACCTACATGACTTTCATGATTGTTTTGATGAGAACATAATTTCTAGAGTAAATTTTGTTCAAAAATTTATTCTGTGGTAAAAATTGGAATTTTCCTTTTATGATTTTGAGAAGCAGTTTCTAAGATTGTTTGTGTGTTTTTGAAAAATAAGAATTGTATTTGAGCTTTTATGCCTTTTCTATTTCAACATTATTTTATTGTATAAGTTGGGGTATTACAATTAGCTATCTTGTGGTTGTTTACTGATTAGACATAATCTTTGATACTGTGTTATATTTAACTTCCAGATCTCCACTGGTCCTGAAGCCTGCCAAGTCACTGGTCCTGCCACTGCAGCCCAAATCAAGAATTTTTCTTTGTGCCTGCATTTGCAGGAGATACATGCACGTGTTTCTCACACAACTTCTTCACTTCCAGCTATAGCTTCAGATGTCCTGTCTCCATCACTTGGCGTCATCTATGGAGTTGCGTGCGACTCAGTTACCTCCTTATTCAAAGCTATGCTTGATCAATTGGAATCCTGCATACTGCAAATCCATGAGCAAGATTATGGATCTGAAGGGATCGACTCAATGTTGGATAACAATGCCACAAATTACATGGATGGGTTACAGAAATGCTCACTCCATTTTCGAAATGAGTTCCTATCCAAGCTTCTGCTTTCTTCTGGCTCTCATTCTGAGACTATATGCACAATGCTAGCTCGTAGAATGGCTTCTCGAATTTTAATCTTCTTCATCAGACATGCTTCTCTTTTGAGACCTCTGTCCGAGTCAGGTAAGCTGAAGCTGGCAAGAGATATGGCTGAGCTGGAGCATGCTGTTGGCCAGAACTTGTTTCCTGTGGAACAACTTGGTGCACCATATCGAGCACTTCGTGCTTTCCGACCTATCATCTTCTTGGAGACAGATCAGCTTGCAGGGTCTCCATTACTCAAGGACCTGCCACCCAGTGTTGTACTCCATCACCTTTACTCTAGAGCTCCTGATGAGTTGCAATCTCCATTACAAAGTAATCAGCTGACACCTAAAAAGTACTCGATATGGCTTGATTCACACGGTGAGGATCAGATTTGGAAAGGAATTAAGGCTACACTTGATGATTATGAGAGAAAGGTCAGAGCTCGAGGAGACAAGGAATTCAGTCCTGTGTATCCACTGATGCTTCAGATAGGGTCATCATTGGCAGAGAATACTTCTCAATAGTGTTATCGGATCTGTTTCATGAGCTTCATTTGGTAGAGGCTTTAACATTTAGAAACATGTTTTTGTTAAGGTTGTCTTTCCCCTAGTTTGAAATTTATACAAAGATCTACATCATGGCAGATGAGGCAGGTGAAAATAATATGTTTATATTGAATGCCTACATCATTGTTTTGATCATTCCATGAAGTTCATTATGTACATTTACCGTTATTTTATTTAAATCCTACATGTTTTGGCACGACAAGTAGAGACTCTAATAGTCAATTTATGTTCACTGAACTTTAGCTTTTTTTTACCAATATCTTGGCAAATATATAAAATGTGGTTATTATTGTTAGAAAAGTTTTAGAGTATCTTATGTTCTCTTGCATTGCTATTCTAGATATAAGAAAATTTAGGTATAACTCTGCCCACTTCAGAGTTTTTTTTTTTTTTGTACCAATTTTGTTGATGAATGTCATAGTTTATACAAGATAAACAGAAAGCTAAATACCACAGAAAAAAATTAATTAAAAAAGCCATCAGTTATATTACTCAAACCAATGGGATATTTATTTTCTTTCAAGACCATAAAACTGATTTCAGAGAAATTCTTAAATAAATACAATAAATAAATAAAAGTTCACAGATACTTTGATGTATCAGAATTTAAATTATATTTTTAATTTATTTGATAGACTAATCTCTTCGATTCTCATTTGCTGGACTTACATTGAACTTGTGAAGAATAGCTCCTGTATTACCATATACACTGCCAAAGAGGGTGGTAGCATTTTCGTCATTAATGTGAACCTGTCGTCTGAGAGATGAGAAATCTGATGATGACCCTGCTGTCCCTCCTCCTGCATATCAGTAATGGCGGATGATAATATGGATTCCTAGTTGACTCTCTTTAACTTTGTGACTCTAGAAATTCGATCATAGCTCATTCTGTGAGAAGCATGGTGTCACTGTATAATTTTCCCCTGCAGAATTTCCAATTCTCTTTTTAGTGTCTATTTTATCATTTTCATTTCATACCAGCAACTCAAGCTTCTTTCTTGCATCCCCGGAGTCATAGTGTCACGATAAAATATTTAAGTTGGCATTCAAGTATGTACGACATATTTACAGGATTGTTTTTTTTCAAATGGAGACGTAATTAAAGAATACTAAGCTTCTGACAGACCATCGTGTGAACTTTCTGATTTATCTTGATAGCCAATAAAATATTTTTATATGACTAATAAATTGATCATTCTAAAGATAATCAATACAATTAACTGAAAATATCTTTCTCTCTCTTAGAGCTTTTACAATTTTTCATCTGTTTTTCTCCGCAAACAAATTAAGGAAGTTCCGAGACACTCGAACGATCCGAGTATTCCTATTTTAACATAAAAATTATTATTTTTAAAAATAATTATGGCAAACACAATATAAATATTATATTTTAATCAACTCGATTATATTGCAAACATAAGGCGGATTATATATTATTATATTTAATATTCTTCACGTGGGGTAAAATATTCGGAAAGATCAATAATTTCAAAAGGATTATGGATAACAATAATTGCTAAGTAAGTGACGAGTGATGGCCATGATACACAGACTAGTGCGATTTGGTCTCAGCTCTCATCTTGATAGATGATGGCGATCAACAACGCTGTTGAAAGACCATCAACCTCTTTTTTTTTTGTGCATTGGTGGTGTTCTTCATCCCTAAAAGAAAAAAAAAACTCAAAATTTTGATTCACCGATCATTGCTACAATAATTTTTCATCATTTTATATTGACAATTGAACGAAGGGGAAAAAAAAAACTTGTGAAATTAATTTTGATAAATTATACGTCGTCACGGGTAGCCATGGGCTAAGCATGCTTTCCAGAACGCCCTGTCGTCCTCCCTTGGATCTCTGTCATCCTTCACTGACCTCTCCTCCTGCTCTTCATCACCTTCCACAATATCCTCTTCCTCGTCCGACGACGATGCCCAAGTCATCCGATAAACTTGCGACGAGCACTTATTTACCAAGACGACGCCTGCTACCAAACTCGAGCAAGCTTCATCCTCCGTGTCTCCTTCGTCATGCGCCATTGTCTTGTAGACTCCGGACTCCGCGTCGCTCGCATCTTCTTCTTTCATAGAACGAGGTCGGAAAAACTCGATGTCAAAGTTGTCTCCGACTTCAGCAGCAGCAGCAGCAGCAGGAGGAGGGGAGGAAGTAAAGCCCTTGTGCATGATATCCATGGCGATCGACATTAGAACTGCAGTATGTGGGGAAACAAAGCACGCGCGCGCACACAGATATATATTTATGCTTATATATTATATTAATCAATTATCAATGTGCTTGTGCATGAGGATACGTGTTAGATTTGGCTTAGGCATGAGTTTGGGATTGGAGTTATCTTGTGGGAAATGAAAAAGGATGATTGTCCAGGCAACTTAATTGGTTCTAGAAGCCTTACTTTTTTTTTTTAAGCAGTGGACTGCCCTTAGTTTTGAGAATGAAAAGGTTATTAATTATTAATGATACGGTGATAAATAGGGACCGATCTTACGAAAGATTATTGTTACCATGATGGTGGTTAAATTAAAGGTGGTTAACGCACCGGTATCATCGGCCGGGTGGATGATCAGGTTTCGACTGGAGGAAAAAAGGTCTAATCCAACATCACCTCTGACTCGGACCATGCGTCGTGCACCCGACGCTCAATAAGGGAGGACGCCAAAGGGGATACGAAGAATCCCGACCGAGCGGCTACTCCGCACGACTTTACAATAGTACTCGGAACAGGACAGCGAAATATGTCCGAGCGGACCGCTACATGAACAGCAATGATTGTGGGCGAGTGGACTGACTATAAGAAACAGCGGGATTCCGGCCGAGCGGATTACATATAGAAATAGCAGGATTCCGGCCGAGCGGACAGTGGAGATCCGAGCTGAGCGGCTATCCCGCTCGGCCCAGCAACAGACACAACACGCTATCTTTCGGCATCCTTTTGGGAGCTAGTGCCGCTGACAGGTGGCATAGTCAGACAGAAGATCGTACGGCGGTAGCTTCCACGGTAACTTCAGAGATATATTTGGCCTGTTAAGATACTGTGTTAGAGACACTTTATTGACAAGCTTTTTCTGGAAAAACTTGGGAATGCGTACTTACTTTGGGAAGCGTGCATACGTGGAGCTCTATATAAAGGGGGGTTCAAGCTTCAGCAGAGGTATGCGCAATACAGTGTTGTTGCTACTGTTCATTTTTTTAGTTGCTTCGCTTTCATCTTCATCGCCGGTGATAAACTTGAGCTCTGGAGAGCTAACGTCAGGAACCTCTTCCCTGACTCGGCACTGATATAATATATATTATAGATCAGAGTGAAATCTATACACAGTCAATAGGAGTATCACATCTATATATCTTTTTTGACTTTTGGACAATATCTAATTAATTAATTAATTGATTGATTTTTCAGAATGAAATGGACAGCGCATTTTTTTTTATAGAAAAAAAGACAGCACATTATTAGCTCGAGTTGAGGCCTGCGAATTGAATTGCTTTTTATTTTTTTCTAGAAGGAAATGGACAGCGCATTATTAGCTAGGTAGCTAGTAGCTGTCGAAGAAACGAGAAGAATAATGGATATTGATATAATAATCATGTTTCATATAGCATTTCAATCTTCTATCCGTTGTATGACTGCCGGGAAAGGGTATTCTATGCTTTTAGACTTGGACAAACGGTTTGGAATGAGCAATCAGCTATATCTTTCGTGCGTGCAATAAGTAGAGTTGAACAAGTTTTCTCTCTCCATGTTTTAATGCATGATAAAGATTTAATTGGGCTCGCATGGTAGGAATGCCAATGGAATAGGGCAGGGATGGATTTGGCCTCCCCATCTCCATCTCTAAAATATACCCCTCCCCTAAATCCATCTCAATCTCCGTCCCCATCTAATTGGGGAATCTCCATCCCCGTCCCCACATATATTAAATCTCCATCTCCACTCCCATCTCCGATTCAAATGCCCATTATTGAATATATTTGAATGGAGAAGAGGTGGAAGAGACATGAAGCTCAATTGTGAATGAGACTTTAGCCCCACATTAGGAGCTTCAAGATTTATTAGTTGGTTTATATTGATTCATATATATTAATAATGTGAATAAATACATGAGGAGAGACTTTTTCTCTCATGTGTGAGTGCACAGGGGTGCAAATTTAGGGCTCAAATTGCACTAAATCAAGTTAACTGGTGTGTGAGCACGACCTGCGCGTGTTGAATGCTGGACCAGTTGGGGTAAAATTTGCCCAATTGAAATAACTAATATTTTGCCACATAAACTTTTTGCTTATTTAAGGTGTAACGGATGCATTGAATTAAAGATTAATGCAGCCGAGTAAAACGTTGGCGTTTCACAGTTGGTGAATAATGATCATTAAACGACCATTAACGCTGTCCATTGGTTTGAGCTCCTATATAAGAAGACTACAACCACAGGCAAAAGATTACACGCTCAAAAAGTTTAAGCTCTCCACCTGCGTTCCCTTTCTCCTTTGTCGTGCATCTTTTGCTTGACGGAGTGCTCGTGATAGTATTCGAGTACCTCTCAGTTCACCGTGACCATCAGTGCTTGGTGGGAATCACGGTTCACCATTGTATCCTGGGAAAAAGACGACCCAAGGAAACCTTGAAGCAAAGTCGGACGTACGGTGAATCTATTTTAAGGAAACTTCGACTCTTGCAGGCCTCAGTCCATGCGCCCGCTCGAATTCTAAGTTTGCTCGACTGCTAACTCGGTCAGCCTTTTTTGTTTGGTTAGTCACTTGCCCGACCATTCACATGCTCGCCCGACCACTTGGTTTTTCTGCCCAGCCGACTGAATACTCGCTTGTTCGCTCGGCCGCTTAGTCACTTGGTCTACGACTCACCTATCTGGCTGCTCACTCGCTCAGCCGCTTGCTTGGTTCGCTCAACCCTCAACCCTCTGCCCGGTCGGACATACGGCCGACCTACTTGCTTGGCTGCTCTGCACGCTCAGCCGCTCAGCTCGCTCTGATATTGTGTAGTCTGCGTTCAATACTTGGAAGAAACTAGCCGCTGTTGGCAGCCTGAGATTATCTGTTTAGGTCATCTCGACAAATAACTGAATTTAATTTAGTGTATTTAAATTTTACTAATTCCCAAAATCTCCGACAGATTGTTTTGTCCAACACTCATTAACCCAAGTCAATGAGCATTTGAAACAGGGATAAAGTCGGGGATAGGGATTTAATCCCCACAAGGTTGGAGATGGGGATTCCCTGATTAGAAATCATAAACTTTTCCTATATCGGGGCAGATTCGGGGATAGCGTCCCCATACCAGTATCCCCGTAATCACCCTTGAACCTGAACCCATACTCAAAAATTTTCCTGAACCTGAACTCATACTCGAAATATTGTCTCGAACCTGCGGGGCCCGTGGAAAAAATTACCATCCTTATCACACGAGTTGCACGGGTGGTTACTCGAATCCGCAGGTGCATATCCTTGAATAAACTTTTCTCCCAACCTCTAACCACTCGACAATGGACTATAAGCTAATTTCATGATATATCTATTTTTATATAATTTATGGACGAGATGGACTATAAGCTAATTTCATGATAGATATATTTTTATATAATTTAGGGATGAGCTGTGAAAATAGTTGAGATGAACATAATCAACTTTTATTAATTATTGATTGGTCTAATAAATTTTAAAATTAATTTTCAACTAATACAAACTATTTTATTGGATATTTAACCTTTCTTACATAAAAAACCGCTATTCAAAAATAAATGCCCTTCATAATTTATCCTCTTATGTTAAGGGGACGGAAGGTAAATATCCCTGATTTACTCCTACGGTACGAGTTAATAGTGTCGGCGGCTGGAATTTCCCAGTATATTTTATTTTTAATTTTTTTTCTACTAGGATAACCTTTTCAGTGTATCTACGTCATTCTATAAATCGGTAGCTGATAATAATGATTTTGAAAGAAATAATGAATAAATTTAACATAGACCTT
>JBBMJZ010000144.1:156965-177009 GCA_037833815.1 Zingiber zerumbet | reverse complement strand
CTGGAGGCCATTGGAAGGGGGAAGGTGTCCAGGTTGTTGGGCGCTGAGAGGAGGGTGGCGTCCGGCCCCCCGCTCCGACCCAAACTATAATCTGGTGGGGACGGTGAATCCATGAAAGGATCGCAACTAATTACAATTAGATCGTAATTACGATCCGACTACAATTAGAAGTGGACTATCTCCCAATCTACTTTTCTATGGACCAATAGATCTAGTCTCCATATATATTAACAATCTCCCACTTGGAGACTAATCCACCATTAACCGTTTTTATTTGCAGCGACAGCGATTTCCCAATCTTTAGTGGAGAAGTCCAACTGAAGTTGCATACAACTTCAATTTGTCAATAGTTACGAACTTACGATCTTTGTCAATAGATCAGCTGGATTAGGACTTCCCTCTATCTCCTCAAGAGCCAAAATTCCATCCTCCAAAGCTAATCTTATGAAGTGATATGGAATGTATATGTTTAGTCCTGCCATGATATACAGGATTTTTTTTTGCCAAATGATCGCACTCATGCTGTCACAATATAACACACTTTTATCATATTTGTTAGGGATATAAATGAGTCAAACAAAGCCGAACAGTATTAAACTCGAGGTAGACTTATTTTGAAATTACTAAACTTGTGAACAATTCGAGCTTGGTTTATTATTAGCTCGATTATTATAGTTAACGAGCCTAACTCATTAAGCAAGCTCAAGCTCGTTAAGCTCGTTTTGCAAGTTTGTTAAGCGAGCTCAAAAACTCATTTGAATAAATATTCAACAAACCTAACAATTTAAATAATATAAACCCAACACATTATTGAACATCTAAACTACTACATTAAACTTCCAAACTCAACACACCATTGAACATGTTCGTGAGCCCTTTAATCGAGCCTAGCTCGAGCCCGAGTTCACAAGCTTATAAATGAACATGTTTTTGAGCTCTTTAAACGAGCCGAGCTCGAGCCCGAGTTCATGAGCCTATAAACAAACATATTCTCGAGCCCTTTTAAATGAGCTGAGCTCGAGCTCGCGAACCTTTAAACGAATATGTTCGTGAGCTCACGAGCCGAATATCCTTAAGTTCAAGCTCGACTCAATAAAACTGTCGATCTTAAGCTCGACTCGATAAGCTAAACAAACGAACTCGAATGAACTTTTTACTGAATCAAGCTTCACATAGTTCCCGAACTGTTTGGTTCATTTAGATCCCTAATATTTGTGACCAACTCTCCCAAAAAGACTATAACCGCATCATCTCTTTACTAGCCTTAGCCCTCAGTTACTGCAACATACTCTGCCTTAGTGATAGAAAGTGCAACTATCTTTTCAATTTAGAAACCTAACTAACTCTCGTACCACTCAGGGTGTAGATAAATCTAGTAGTACCCTTCCTCCCATCCACTGTTAGTATTAGCCTTAGTATCAATTATGAGATGATTGTAAATAACTTCTTTTGTATCATATTTCATTATTAATAAAATACAAATTTGGTTGTTATATTTACTTCAATTCAGTGCTGAATGAATAAGTATAATAATGTTGTAGAATAAAATGTTCTAATCTACAACATATCAATTGGTTGAATTGATAGTAAGATATTATAGATATACATAGAACACTACTCTTAACTATTTCTAGTGAAGCATTATAATATGCAGGAAGATTGCTGGCTTGTCGAATGCTCTGCTCTGCCAGGAAGACTGTTGGCTTGAACTGGCCTGGAAGACTGGCGAGTCAAATGCTCTACTCTGCCAGAAAGACTGTCTAGCTCAACCCGGCCAGGAAGACTAGCGGGTCGAATGCTTTGCTCTGCTAGGAAGACTAGTTGGCTCTAGGGTTGTAAATGAGCCGAGCCGAGTTTTAGGGAGTTCAAGCTTGTTTGATAAAGTAATCGAGCTAAGCTGGGCCGAGCTTAAAATAAACCAAGACTTTGAAATGATTGTTCAAGCTTAGCTTGGTTTATTTTTTATGAACTTAAGTTTATTTAAAACTTGTCTCATTTAGATAGTATCTCGCTCTCAATTCAAGCAGCCTTGAGCTTGATCTGAGCTTGGTCTGTTTAAATATCTTCGAGCTCTCAATTCAATCTTATTTGATTGTTTGAAACTTTTAGTTATTTGATTGGTTATTGAGCTTTATAATTAAAACTTATTTGCTTATTTTATTTTATTATTTATTTAACATATTGATAAAAGCTTTATTAATAAATATGGCTCGTGAACATTGTTCATGAATATTATTCACGAACGTTATTCACGAGCATTGTTCACGAATGTTAACGAGCTGAACACATATATGTTCAAGTTTTTTTTTTTTTTTGGTATAACGGATTGTTTAAGCTTATTTGTTTAATTGATCTTATGTATATTGAACGAATATAAACAAGCTCCTACTAAGCTGAACATCAAGCTTATTCTAGAACATTTGGTTTATTTATAGCCCTAGCTGACTCAACCTGGCCAGGAAGACAAGAGAGTCGTATGTTTTGCCCTGCCAAAAAAATGGCTAGCTCGACCCGGGCAGGAAGATTGGCAGGTTGGATGCTCTGCTTTGCCAGAAAGACTGATTTGTTCGACCTGGCCTAGAAGATTGGCAGGTTAAATGCTCTGACGATTTACCAAGGAAACTAACTGACTCTACTTGACTTGGAAGACTAATCAATCGGCTCAGTAAGAAAGAAATGGCCATTGATCTCTTTTGACTTTGACTCAACTTAGCCTGCCATTTTGACTTATTTTACCCTCGTCGCATCTCTACTACTCGACTCGTCGTATCACCCGTTGTTGGGAATTAAAATTCCCGTCTTTGATTACCGAAATTGATAAGAATTTGCGAGAGAGAAAACTAAGAATATAGAAGCATATTTTATGGTTCACCCTCATTAATGTGAGAGCTATATCCACATAGTACATACCACCGTAAAAACTAAGATTACAAAGAGAATTTCCTTACAATAACTCATTCTCTCCGAACTCTTTTCTTGCCCCTCTCTATTTTCTCTCTCTCTCTCTCTCTCTCTCTCTCTCTCGTACTCCGCGTCTAAAAAAATATCTTATTTTATGGCTAAATATAATTCATGTCGAATACCTAAAATATTCTTAAATAAATAATTAATTAGGCATAATGTGTCAGTGAAGATGTCCACTGCGTACTGCATGATATATATTCACGTTAGAGAAAAAATCATTTGTTATTTGAAAAATAAAATGACTGGATCTGGATGAGAAAAAGTTATCTGTCAAAAGCGAAACAAGTCCCATTTTATGTGCGTACTAATATCGACAATCTTAACTTATTAATATAGCATTGGTATATATATGCATCGACAAATTAAATCAAACTTCCATCAACAAATCATTAGTACCGACATATCCGATCCTAACAAATATAAACATATCACAATTCCAAGAATGATGATGATGTTTGAGAAAGAGCTAGCCATGCATGGAATGGTTTTATTGAAGAACAAAGTGAAAGCAGATGGGACATGAATGAAGAAATGTGTTTGGACAAGCTTGCTAGTGCCACGAGTAGTGAGGGTCCAGAACCTCTAATATATGTTGATTTATCACCTTCTTACTAATTTGTTGTTCTTCAATATGAACACTGATAAACATGCATGCCACTCGATTCAAGTGACGACTTGTCATCTCTCAATTCTATGCATCAAAACCTTCAGAACAGTTCGTGTTTGCTTAATTTTCCTAATCCTTGACTACATCGATCGACAACACGTTGACTCCACTTAAGTCAAATCAAAGTCCATTAAAGTGAGAAGGTATCCTTCAGCTCTACTTTTTTTTTTTTAGCTTCCCTGCCAATGCCATATCTAGTCGCATCCTTTGCTTTTCCTCCTCCGAGTGCATATTTATACTCTTTTCACAGGCGAAAGATGCTCGCCACTGTTTGTTGTCTTCACAAGGTTATGACAAGAATCCGCCTCGGTCCTCTCTCTGGTCTCTGTCTTTTAGTTCCTTTAATCTTGGTGCCTTTCATTTCATGCTAAAGAATGTCTTGCACTGCCATGGCCGTGGCTTTAAAGCTAAAAAGTCAGCTTGTCTGGTCAAAGATTCATGCAGTAGCTAGTACCTCACTCCTTGGACCTTTTACTTAGCCTTTTCTTATTGCTTTGGAGACCTAGTCATTGTATTTTATTTTAATAATTAAAAAAATTATTTACTTCAAGAGATTGATTACTATATATATTATAAGAAACAGTAGAATGATCATGCCATTACCAGCTTTAAGAAGAAAAAAAGCTTAAGCTTTTCAGAAATGCATTCTACATTGCCTATTTCTTCAGCAATTGCAGCCATAAAGCTAAGTGCTTATTTTTTTTAACAAAAGAAGTTGCAAGACGACAGTGTTCGAATGGTCTAAAGATGAATATTTGATTATATACCTATGCAGTGGCAAGTGCATAAAAAGAAGGATGCAGATTAGTTCTGCATCTTTCTCATCTACTCAATTTGATGGAAAAGAGCATTTGAATCATATTACACTTGCAACTCTGTGAAGAAGTAAAGGAACTGCTTTCAGTGACAAGAGAATCATTCATATGAGATAACTATGTATAGTGATGTGATCAATTAGGAGAAACCAAGCTGTTCTCTTAAAAAACAATATTGCTAGCTAGCTGTTACTTTAGCAGAGCTGCAGTGGCTCATTTCATCATCAGAATTACAGAAACTAAGAGTCCACTGTATTCAATGAAAAGAGGTTTTTGATGAATTGCCACAAAGAAATCCATAGCAGTTGCTTAATGCATTGCGCTAGTATCTGATTCTTTCTATGGAAAACATTAATTTCTAGCTGCAGCTTCTTGCCTAAAATCCTTCCATTCAAGTGTCATTCCAAATTCCACGTAGTGGCAATCTTAAGGAGCTCCTAAGAAGTAGAGTTTCAGAATATTATGCTAACCAACTTCAATTGGACAGGCCTTAACAGTGATAGCTAGGTATGAAAGTTTTGTTTTTATGACAGATCTCGCTGATGGTGGGTGATTAAGATGGGCATATGTTCCCTCTTATTTCTTGCTCAGTGGATGTCTACACCAAGAACATAGTTGCAGTGAGAAGATAAGTACTATAACCTTTCAGATTTAGGTAATGGTTAATTAATTCGCTGAGAATTAATATAATTAGCTAATTAACAATAGGCTCTATGTCAAGGATAGCTACACTTTGAAAACATCTTGTGTCAGAATCTTTATTCTTTATAATTCTCATGATGATTAACATAAGTATATATATATTAAAGTGTAGTCCCTAACTAATGCATAATTATTTCAATTAATGCTTTACATATAGTAATAAAGTAGAATAAAATAAAATGATGCCTATGGAATGCATAATTACTGATAGAATAAAATAAAATATTAAAGTGTCATGCGGTCCAAAAAGGTTTTCAAAATTTAAATTTAAAATATAAAATTTATCAATTTTTGCTAATATCACATTGAATAACTTATAATCTATGGTAGACATCAAAGCAGATTATATTTGTTCAAGCCACATAACAAATACCATCAATCAGTGGTAATGATGCCATGAAGAAATTATTTCATTTATAAGTATCATAATTCACAAATTAATTCTAGGCAGATTTTTCTTAAGGTAAAGATTATTTTCGTAATTGAAAACTACGGCCAACTAGATTACATATAATAATAACTTTCCCTTACGCCAAATCTCACTTCTTTAATTTGTAAAATTTTAAAAATAATTTTTTATATTAAACTTTCAAGTATAATTTATTGAAAAACAATATATTTATCTAATGAATATTTTTAATTAAACTAATAAAATTAAATTTCGTTAAAAAAATATTGAAAATACTAACTAATTTAGCAATGAATAATAAATTATTATAATATATTAATATACATTTGTATTGCTATTTTTTATTTATCAATTTCAACGTCGATGAAAGGAAGTGTTGGTGCATGAAGCACAAAGATTTAAAGTCAAGTTCTGCTGTGTTTTAAACTTTTAATTTGATTACCAAGTGCAGGCTGAAGAACTTTGACAGATTTAGAGGACCTGATACCAGGTTAAAGTCCATTTAGGTCTGGAGGATCAGATAACTGGCAAGAAGTTCAAATAGGTGAGGGAAGACCAAATATCTGACAGAAAGTCAAGTTGGGTCAGTATAACCTGACAACTACTGAAGTCCAGATGGGGCATCTAACAGGATGACTTGGTGGGTCAAACATCTAATCAAGTAAGTCTGCAAATGGTAAGTAAGGTAAGCACTCGGGGAGAGAGATCCAATAAATATGAGTCTCAATGGGATTGTAGGCGCTAGTGTAACTTAAATTCATTTTGAAAATCTAAGTTGAGACTAAAATTAGATTATAATTTTGATAAGACAGGATATAATTCATAAACATAAAATATATATTTGTACTATCTCTGTTTTATAGGTAATTTTGATTATGTTAGTCCATATTTGTACTATCTCTGTTTTATAGGTAATTTTGATTATTTGGACTAACATGTTTTAAAAGAGTTTGAAGTGAAAAATCAAGCTCGAATGAATAGTACACGAGACATCTTAGGTGCAGGAGGGTGCTTTGACTGAAGCATTGAGGGTGCCTCGAATAAATGGGGAGCCCCAGAGTAGATAAAGTTTGAGGATAAAAGTTTAGCGACGCCTAAGGTGGTTGGAGGCGCTTCAAGTTGAGGCACTGGAGGCGCCTAAGGTTGTTAGAGGCACCTCAGGTTCAGGCATTGGAAGTGCCCTAGGTCAGTGAGGGTACCCCAAGAGGATAATGACTAAAATTATCGAATCAAATCAATATGCATGAAGGTGCCCCCAATGCACTATAAAAGGAGTCTTCAACCAGTGCTTTAAACGTCAATTCTACTCTAAACTTTAAGTCATTTCTACTACACTTACTCCTTACAATTGTTATGTTGCGACACTACTATTCTGAATCTACGCTCAAACAAGCTTCTACGATAAGAACAAAAACTATATCAATCTACAAGTGTTGGTAACAATTTAAAGTTAAATTGATAGTTATTATTATACCTGCATAGAAAAGTGTAGATTGTTATACTTTCCTCATTCTTGTATTCAACATCTCTACCCAAAGGTTCTTTAGGAGAGAATTTAATGAATTGCCCAATCGAAACTATCCAATAGATCGTGAGATTGGAGTTGTGTTTTTTGTTTCTTTTGTGCAATTAGTATTCTAATTTTTCTATTGTGTACTCTAGTTTTCAAAAAAAATTAAAAGCTGAAAAGAAAAGTTTTAAAAACAAGATTCACCTTTCCTCTCTCGTTCGTTTCAATTTTACAAGAAATTTTGACGTAACAGTAAAATTATTATTGTGTGACTTAAAGATAATATGTTTAAATAGTAAATATAGCAATTGTGTACATTAAATCCTTCTCCGAGATTCCGTATTAGCAGGAGCTTTGTGCATCGAACTATCTTTTATTAATTTTGACTTTGATAAGTTTCAATTAAAATTATTTAGCTAAAAATATTTAACTATGGTGAATTATCTTTAAAAAAAATGTGTACGATAACTAATGGAGAAGAAGAGCATAATAATAACAATATCAAAATGACATAGAAGAGAAAAAGAAATTGAAAACAAAAATAAATTTAGAAAGAAGTAATAGTATAATATTAAATTATTTTGGATTTTTAAAAATTTTTTTTAAGAAATTATATAAATTATTAATAAGTATCATCAATAAATATTTTGATCAGTCAATAAAAAATTATGGCTCAAATTTTAATAAAAATAAAAATTACCAACCAAATATATCTTTAACAGGAAAATTTTAAAATTATCATTCAAAGAGTAAAAAATTAAAAATAATAAAATTTAGTTTTGATATACCAAAAATAAAAATACAAATTGTTAGTCAAATCTAAAAAATTAAAAATTATTGATAAATCTAATTTACAAGTAAAAAAATTAAAATTAATAATCAAAACAAATCTTGATTTAAACCGTAATTTTAAATATTCAACATCTAAACTCGTATATTTGGGCCTCGCCCATGTAGGACGGCCGACCTAGAATCAAGCTATAGCGAGCAAAGACAGGCCAGGTTGAACCTGATCCAGCACGCTAATAAAACGACCCATTTTGACAACTCTACTCCATGCACATCAAAAGCTTTTACAGAATCTGGCTGCATATAAATCATGGCTTCACCCATATAAATCTGGCTGCAATTCTCATTCTAAAGATCCAGCTGTGTAGGACGCCGGAAACGCATCTATATACATCCAGAGAATCTAGCACAAGCTTTCAGATACCAACTTCATATGAAACTTTCATAACTTGTCTGTTGCATTGCATAGGGCATAGGCATGGTTTCTTGGTGTTTGGATGTGATGCAGTCACGCGTCCAGAAAGGTCAGATTTCTCCATCTTCTCATACAAAGTTTCACCTACCAACTGTAAGCACGCACGCACATCCACAATTAGATTTTTCAAACTTATTGACCAGGTCAGAGTCAGAGCCCATGCCAAAACTAGATTCTCATGAATCCATGTGATTATAGCATCCTCAACCATGAAAATTGACCAAGTCCTTCGTTTGAAACTCGAGCACTTGAATCCACAAAAACCAAGTTTGTAATAAACAGATCTATCAAACATGAAAAAGCCAGGTCTTGCTTTTCCCCACAACTCATCGTTATCGCCGGCGAGAAGCTTAGGATTTGCCGAGGGCATGGTATAAGAATTCTCCATGTGTACACGGTCCAGCGAATTTGTCATGTATTCATTCTTCTAGTGGGCTCCACCAGTGTACCAGTGTATCCAGAACCAGATAGAATTGAAAAATATGCAGCTGAATCTCTGAATCTTTTCGATCAATAGGGGATTGGTGTCATCACCTCCCGATTGCTCGACCATGGCAGGGTTAAAGGTCTCCCAGAAACATCACAGGCACATCAACAACCCCTTCCCGTCCACCCCTAAGCGCCTGCCTTTCATCCGTGGAAGCCTCTATTTCGATCCGGACAAGCTGTTGCAAGACCAGAGTTTTTGTATTGGGCAGGACTTCCAGCTTTCTTGGAGCACAAGAAATGGTGGCCATCTTTCAATCTCGCACCGAACTCAGCCGAGCCGAAGCGTATGGTCTACAATCCCTGGAGAGGCGTTTATTTCGGCAGCAGCAGTTCAAAGTCATGCCGAGGAAAGCAGAGGTTCCTTTGTTATCCATGATGGTGATGCTTATTTCATCTGCAAGCACCAGACGATAGAAGAAATAAGAGTTATTCATGAGACAGACATTCAAAAGAAGCCTAGCGATGTTTTTCTCACATCTGGGTTTCCAAATTCAAGCAATGAAGACATTCGTGAGTTGGTAGAGGAATCAAAATTCCCTATTCTGATGATCACAGGAAGGGTCTTCAATCAAAAGACTAACTCAACTGCTAAGAAGAACTTGGGGAAGAAAAGATTGAGATTTGGTTGTTCCAGGAAATCTTCACTTGTTGCAAGGTATTGGTTTCTGCTTGAGCAAAAGAGTAAGAATCAAATTGGGTTTCATCTCAAGTTTGGCGAATTCGATCAGAAATGCAGTCCTGGCATCATATACAAAACGAGTATAAAGATCTCCAGGTGGAAATTAACTCGAATGAGGTGCCAGTGGCTCACCTGCATGTCGAGTAATAAAAGTTTTGTTGCACTCTCATCGCATGATGAACAAGACGGAAAGAAGGGAATTGTCACCGAGTTCAACAAAGTTTTCATCACATATGCAAGCGATAAAGATGAGAGGTTTTATGGTTTCGGTGAGCAGTTTTCCCATGTTGAGTTCAAAGGAAAAAGGGTGCCAATTCTGGTGCAGGAACAAGGCATTGGACGAGGAGATCAACCTATCACTTTTGCTGCCAATTTGGTTAGTTACAGGTACTACTACCAGCCATAATTTGCTGCAGTATTGTAATGAAATGGAATCACAGAATTATAAGTTCTACATTTTACATTGTCAGATCAGGAGGTGACTGGAGTACAACTTATGCCCCTTCTCCTTTCTACATTACCTCAAGAATGAAATCCCTTTACCTTGAAGGGTACAATTACTCTGTTTTTGATCTCACAAAGGTTGACAGGATACAGATTGAGGTAGTTGAACCTGAAAACATCTACGACACTTTTAATATTTTGGTAGCATGCTCACAAAACCATTATCTATGTTACAGTTGAGTTTTTGTTTTTCAATGATAAATCTTATTTATTAGCAAGCTTCTCGTTATCTTTGCAAAGAAATGAAAATTGTTTTAAGGGAATAAAGTCAAACCACATGGGCAGTGAGTTAGTTAAATTCTTTGTTTCTTGCAAGTAATCAATATATCTGACCCATAAATAAACTTCATATCTTCTGTCCTAAATGAGTAATCCTTTGTTCATGATTACAGTCGTGAGCATTTGGCTTTCTGAGCAGTGACAATTTATTCTTATTTTTATTATAGATACATGGAAATTGTGCTCAGGGAAGAATACTGAATGGAAATTCACCTGTTGAGCTCCTTGAGCTTTACACAGAGACGATAGGAAGACCCCCCAAACTTCCAAACTGGATCATTTCTGGAGCTGTTGTTGGCATGCAGGGAGGCACGAAAGCTGTCCACACAGTATGGGATCAATTACAACGATATGATGTTCCAATTTCAGCATTTTGGTTGCAGGTGATTGAACTGCTAATAAAGCATGCTCACTTTATTCTTAAAAGAAGTACATATAATTCTCAAGACAACTTTCAAAGTTCAGACTCAACCAGGTTACACCATCATTGAGTTCAATCAAGACATCATCATCTAGGTTGGAAATGTGCACGGCCATATATAAACAAACAAACAACAAACACAGAAGATTCCTTTGGAGATGAGAAGTTGTAAGTAATAGAACCATAAATTTAACAACAGAGGTCGAGGAAGTTTATCTTAACCTGTGGGTAATATATGTCAGACGGGTATCCTTGTATGTTTCATAATATCAATGATAAGATTGTGGGGGCTACCTAGGGTTATTCATTGAGGAATAATTCCTCCTAAACTAACACATACTCACACCAATGAATAATAAAATTAGTGTACTCTGTCAAGATCTTTAGGAAGTGAGATGATTTATCACAATTCATTTGAATAGTGAAGTTGATTAAATATGTATTTGCAGAATTATATTCAAGCTGTATAGTTTGGATTTGTACTAATCACAATCCATAAAGATGTTGAATCATTTGACCAACTCAAATCTATTTGAGAAATTTGGATTTTAGACACCGACAGATCTTGCTTAGAAAGGATTACTAGATTAAATTTGATACTATTCGACATGAACTCTTTACTAGAGCACTATTGCATATTTGATACAGTGGCATACTAATAAAGATTTTGGCTTTAGATTTGAATATTCACGGACATATGTTCAAATTAAGAGAAACACAAGATAAATTAGAATAATCACTAATGACAAGCTGGAACTTTTAATGGGGTGATGAATATTAGTAATTAAACATTAAAAACTAATTGCTTTAAAACGACAAGGATTCATATTTTTTTTTCATGATGTTGATTAAAAGTTAGATGATCATCTTGCAGGATTGGGTCGGCAAGAGAGAAACTGTAATTGGGTCACAACTTTGGTGGAATTGGGAAGTTGATGAATGTCATTATGCCGGATGGAGAGAGCTAATAGATGATCTTCGTGCTCATGATATTAGAGTGATGACATACTGCAATCCTTGCCTTGTTCCTGTAGATAACTTGCTTACTCAGTCTACTCAAATGAGTAACACATTCATTTATTCATTCCCTGAAAAATGAGAAAATTTGCAGACTGATGAAAAACCAAACAAATACAAGGACCTGTTTGAAGAGGCAAAGAGATTAGATATTTTAGTCAAAGACAAAGCTGGCAGAACATACATGATACCAAATACAGCTTTTGATGTCGGAATGTTGGACTTTACCCACCCAAAAGCAAGCAGTTGGTTCAAGAAGATTCTTCATGAAATGGTGGATACTGGAATTAGGGGCTGGATGGCAGATTTTGGTGAAGGATTGCCTTTAGATGCTTACCTGTATGCAGGTACTTGTGATGTTCATTTATCATAATAGTTACATATAGTTCAATGGCAGAATAACTTCCAAGTAGACTTACCAAATGGTTGGACATGCATTATATATGATTAATGTATCATTACTTTGATGTCACTTAATCTTTCAACATGCCAACTGACCAACTGCTTCTACTCTTCACGTAGATGAAGACCCTATTCAAGCTCATAACAGGTATCCTGAACTTTGGGCCAAGGTCAATAAGGAATTTGTGGACGAGTGGAAATCAGACAATCAGATTAATGGGAGAGAGCCAGACGAAAGCCTGGTCTTTTTCATGCGTGCAGGTTTTAGAGGTAGTCCCAAATGGGCTATGTTATTTTGGGAAGGTGATCAAATGGTCAGTTGGCAAGCCAATGATGGAATAAAAAGCAGTATAACAGGCTTGCTCAGTAGTGGAATTTCAGGTTTTGCCTTCAATCATAGTGATATAGGAGGATACTGTGCTGTAGACATACCTATTATCAGGTATCAGAGAAGTGAGGAACTTCTCATTCGCTGGATGGAACTAAATGCATTCAGTGTAGTATTCAGAACACATGAAGTAAGCATCACAAGTTTAAGCTATAAGGAAACTCACTCCACCAATAAGTCCAAGCAATACTGATGCAGGTTAGCATGTGCAGGGAAACAAGCCAGCCTCAAATTGTCAGTTCTACAAGAACGACAACACATTATCCCATTTTGCTCGCTGTGCCAAAATCTACAAAGCTTGGAAGTTTTACCGAATCCAACTAGTAAAGGTAAGGTCTCTTCCTATATAGTTAGACGATGCAAGAAAAGTTCCTTTCAATCTATATCTAATGGGATCCTCTTCATGAGCTTTATCAGGAAGCAGCTCAGAGAGGCTTGCCTGTTGTCAGACATTTGTTCCTACATTATCCAGATGACAAGCATGTACAAAGTTTGACATATGAGCAGTTTTTAGTTGGGACAGAGATGATGGTAGCACCTGTACTTGACAAAGCCAAAAAGGAGGTCAAGGTGTATTTCCCTACAGCAGATGGATGCTCCTGGCAACACATTTGGAGTGGAAAGATCTTCACCAGGCCTTTCAATCATTCAGGGCATGTACAAGGGCATGAAGCCTGGGTTGATGCTCCCATTGGCTACCCAGCTGTGTTTGTAAAATGCGGCTCTCATATTGGGGAAGAATTTCAAAGTAACCTAAGACTTCTTAACATACTGTGAGAGTAATTTGTGTACCGTACAATTCATTTGTTCAATTAATATCATTTATTTTAATTCTCTCAATAGTAAACTGAGTATTATCTAGAAAGCAATGTATCATTCCAGATCAGGATATCTATTCACAGAGAGAGTGCAATGATGTCGGTACAATACCAACTTTAAATTTAACTAATCAGATAAATATGGATATATTAAAATTGTAAAATTATATAATTAATTAAATTTCAAAAGTAATAAATCATATTAGTTAAATTTAATCAACTTATAATTTATATTAAATTCAATGAACCAAAATATTAATTTTATAATAGTTAATATAATTATAAAATAAAACTTGATCAACCCTAAACCAATTCTCCCCATCTCCACCTCTAGCGTTGTGGTATGTCCTTCCCCTCTAGCCATTGTCCTTTACAATGTGTCCTTCATTGATGTTTCCTACATATCTCCCTCCACTGCATTGGCATTCTTCAACTTTCCTATCATTGTAACCCCCCAACCTTTCCCTCATACCACACCTAGTACTAGTTGATTTCGCTTGAGACAATGCAACTAATCCACTAATGCTAAAACTATGTCAGCAAGGGCAACATACCTACAAATAACCAATATCAGTACCATGCTAATTTCTATTAGGGGTCGAAACAAAACATTTCAACACTCAGGATCATGAGTTGAATATAATCTCTTTTACCACTATCATGTTGGGGATAAATTTAAATGACTACATATGGTCTCCTAGTAAGTCGTGAACAAATAGAAACATTAGAACTACTAGAAACAATAAATTATGCAGGATTGACTTAAATAATATTTTTCTGCATTGAGAAAGAGATTTGATTGTTTGTTCCTAGTTTCTGAGCATGCTAAGTCTTTTTTCTAACAGGTTACCTAAACAATCCTACATGCAATCACATTGTTAAGAACTTAAGTGGTTTTGCCCCTCTAGCCAATTAACCTCTTTGAATAGTCCTATCTCTTACTAATGTATCAGTAGGGCAAAAATAATTATGGATGCATGGAGTCAATTATCATGCCATTCTTTGTTTTCACCCAAAATCTTGCAATCATTATTGCACTCAACTTATTGCTCGTGAACCAACCTAGTCTTCCATCTATGACATATCCTTGGGCCCATTGCATAGGGCAACACTCCCGTTGGCCCGAATACACTAACTCTCATCAGTTAAGAGTGAAAGTTCCCTTCTATTTCATATGTTATCAAGAAAAGGTTGGTTACTAACAAAAAACTGACAAGTCATTTGAGTGAGGTTATCCCTTCTCCTCGTTAAAACCAAAGTGTATCCTTCCTAAGGCCTTTTTTTGTAAGCTAAACAAAAAATAAATCCTTCACTAAGAGCGACAATTGGGATGTAAGGTTATCTCCGGATAGCTCTTGCATTGTTCTTTTTTTTTTTTTTTAAATAGTATATTACGATTTTGAACATGAAATGTAAGAATTTAGAGAAGATCAAGATGGCTAGTAGGATTAAATTCTCATGAACAGAGAAGGTGAGATTATTTGATGGAAGGAAACAAAGTGAAGCTAAGAAGACAATAAGGAATCACTCAATGTAATCCTAACTCACTTTAAGGAGGGAAAGTCACTCAATGTTTTAAAAGAAGGGATATAGTAAGCAATCTAATGAAAGAAGATCAAAGGAGAAAGTCAAGTCGTTGCAAACAGCCAAAGTCCCATCTTTATGATCAATCGGATATAAAAAAATAAACAAGAGGACAGAGTATGCTGATATTCATTTCCACTTCACAAAAGAAGTTAGCAATTAAGGTGTTGTTATATTTCAGGCAGACACACTAACCAAACTCCTTTCTTAGCCAAGTTCTGACGTTTTTAAAGTTGGCTAAGGTTATAGAGACTTCCACAAGGTCAGCAGCAGAGGATCTGCTTTAATTTTCAATTTTCAAGTTAATCATTTAAGCCATGGAGATGGCATCCTGAAGCATCCCAAGGGGACACATTATTCTCATATGGATCTGAGCAAACTGAGAAAAGTCTCCTTGGTGGTATGCATAGATGTATAGTCCTCTCCACATCCAACAACATACAATGGAGGTTGTTCTAAGGAATAGTACTCCGTATCAAATGTGCATGCCAAATAGCATCGATAAAGTAAACGACCAAAGATTGAGAATATTACCGCATCCATCCAGAACAGCATCACCAGGTCATGCCCATTCCTCGAGCTTCATCAGCAGCCGTCGGAACGTCATCAATGTTTCAGTTTGCCGGTCGTTCCCTTCCGGAGAGCACTGCTGCAGTCTGCAGCCTTGCCAAAACCATTGCCCTCCTCCCATCGCCAAGAGCGAAAACCACGACGAGGATCCACAGACCTGTATTCCGAGAAAAAAAAAAAAAAAGAGGAAAAGCAAACGATTCGATATAAAATGCTCGTTTGATGTCTAGGGTTACCGCCGGACAAATCTTCTAACAATACCATGTCATTTTGGCATCCTCTTAGTTAATTCTAAAAACGCTTCTGTCGTTGTACCATAACATGAGAACATGATTCTCACGATTTTTTTTATTTATTAGGTATTTAAATTTTACAATCCAATTAAGTTCATATTCGCTCAAGTAAATAAATTGAAAAGTTCATCGTCCATAGTGGACAATGTATTTAGCTTTATCCTAGATTTGTTATCCTATTAAAGAAAAAATAACCAAAGGATGATCCACTATAAGTATTGATTGATTTTAGCGGATCCTACCTATTTACAAATAGAGTCCATCAAAATCAATCAATCAAAATTTACAGATCATCCTCTACTCGGTAAATTACGGACCATAGGATTCCACCTGTTTTTTTAGGTAAATCCTACCTATTTAGCGGATCCTACCTATTTACATGTCATGTTTTTTTAGTTGACAATGACAAGTTTGATTCTGTGAAAATTTTTAATTAACTACTAAAATAAATCAAGAAACTCTTATAATAAGTAATTTATCGGTGTAATATTCTTAGGTCAATAGTATATTAAAAAAAAGTATATGTTAATTCGTTGAGGTTAAAAGTATATGAGAAACTGATATTGTACCGTGAATATGATTCTCACGTTTTTAGTTCATAATTGGGTATAATGATTTTTGTTACTTTAAAGAATAAATTAAAAGACAAACAACAGGTGGGGGCATTTTGGATGTCTTTTGACAATTCATTTAATTTGCACCCCTATAATTTAATCAATTTAAAGATATTTATGCTATATTTGGAAATTAAATGGACATACAAATTTCACATTTGTGGACCTAGCGACTAGTCTGTCAGTCAGGCATATTTAATTAATTTAAAAAAAATAGAAAAAAATACAATAGAAAAGTCATAAAAAATACTTTAATTTAAAAATAAAATAAAATAGAATGAGAGGGGAGAAGAAAGTAAAAGACAAACAACAGATGGGGGCATTTTGGATGTCTTTTGACAACTCATTTAATTTTCACCCCTATAATTTAATCAATTTAAAGATATTTATGCTATATTTGGAAATTAAATGGACACACAAATTTCACATTCGTGGACCTAGCGACTGGTCTGTCAGTCAGGAATATTAATTATTTTAAAAAAAAAAAAACTACAGTTGAAAAGTCATAAAAAAATACTTTAATTTGAAAATAAAAATAAAATAGAATGAGAGGGAGATATTTATAAAGCAGAATGGGAGGGAAGACATTTGTGGACCTCGCCAGAAAAAAAAACTAAAATATAAAATGTATTGCTTGAGTGTTTGAATAGATAACTGAGACAAGGACTCATTTCTTTCTAAGAAAATAATTTATAAAAATATTTTATAATTATTTTTCTTAATTTGTCCTTTCTCGTTTTTCCAAGCTAAATACGTTATTCATCACTAAATTAATTAAACCAGCTAAAGCAACCAATTTATCCAAGTAAAATTGAGAGTTCACTCATTAATTTAAGCGACGGCCGCTTTCATTAGGTTTTAGGTGAGTGGGCGCTGCTCACCTAATGAATTTTGCATAGCTTCCTTTCCGTAATCAACGTCCTCTCGTCATAAATACTGATCCTATCCAAAAGTTAAATAGACAGACTTCCTATTAATCGTTCGTAGACTCTACTCGAACCTGTAATACAGATAACATCAATACCAAGTCAGGAAAAGAGTTCCAGCGTTGAGCCTCCGACGCTCAAGTTACTCAACATCACTGTGCTCATGCTGCGTCCGCTCGGCTGGTGTCGAGTCTTGCTACCAGGCCGAGCGAAGGAGCCGTTTGATCCTACTTGTGCATATCGTCCCCTTTTGACATTCGCCTTCACTGAATTATTGTAATTTATCAAGCAACCAACCATTCCAAATTTTTCCACCGCGCGCGATTGTTTTCCCAATAAGCACGCTCAGGCAGGCCTTTGCGGGACCAAAGTTCGCCATCATCGCAAAGCCACTTTTGAAAAAACAAAACAAAAATTATCCACTCCAGTTGTTGTTGGCCTGCAGAACAAAAGTCACTGAACGCATTTCCACCTATCTAATGCTTTCAAGTTTCAACATCACAAGTGGAGCACAGCATTCAAGGTTTGGCTGAGTTACCTATACACTACTCATGATTAAGACATTCCTAATGCCTTGATCATGAGCCAGTTAAATTAGTCAGTGCAAAACTGATCACGAGATATAAGAATGGTTCGATGCCTCTGCTTTTTTTTCCTTTATTCTTTCAGCTTTTCTTTTCTTTTCCTTTTTCTTTTAGATTACACTATGTGTTAATTAATTGTTCTTCCCAGCTTTCAGTGCATCGAGTTAAAGCAGTCGTCGACGGCAAATTAAAGGGAATCGAAGAAGAGTTAAAGAAGAATGAAGGAGTTGAGCTACGAGGAAATTGAAGCCGCAACCCGAAACTTCGATCCCTCGCAGTTGATCGGGAAAGGGAGCCATGGAAGTGTCTACAGAGGCACGCTCGGAGATGGCCGGATCGTAGCAGTGAAGAAGCCGTCAGGAGGAGTCCAATCCCTTCAAAACCACGCCAAGCTGAACAACGAGATCGACGTGCTCGCATCGCTCGGAGACCCCCCAATCTCCATCGTCAAATTCGTCGGCTTCACTCGGGCTCCTGCGAGCAGGCTCCTCGTGATGGAATTCCTTCCCAATGGCTCCCTCCACGCCCTCATCCACTCCTCTCCGACGCCGCCGGAGTGGCGCCTGCGCGGCGGCATCGCGCTACAAATCGCCCGCGCCGTCCTCTACCTCCACGAGGCCTCGATCGCCGGCGTCGGTCGTCCACCGCGACGTCAAGTCGGCCAACGTGCTGCTCGACGGGAAGTGGAACGCCAAGCTCTGCGACTTCGGACTCGCGGCGCGGCCTGGCAATGACGACGAGCGCTCGGAGACGCCGCCGCCGGCGGGCACCATCGGGTACATTGACCCCTGCTACACGGAGCCCGGTAAGCTGGGCCCCGAGAACGACGTGTTCAGCTTCGGGGTGGTGCTGCTGGAGCTGCTCAGCGCGAGGAAGGCGATAGACGTGGAGCGGGATCCTTCGTCCATAGTCGCGTGGGTTCTGGAGATGGTGACGGATAATCGGAGGGGCGGAATTTGCGACGAGAGAGTGGCGCTGCCGGAGTACATGAGGAGGGCGGTTGGTAGGATGCTGAGGGTGGCGGTGAAATGCGTGTCGGAGAAGGCGGAGCGGAGGCCGGCGATGCGGGAGGTGGTGGGGGAGCTGGAGGCGGCGGTGGAAGGGCTGGCGGTGTGGGCGGCGTGGGGGTGTGTGAGGAGTAGGGTGTCGGAGAGAGTGCAGGGGTGCGTGCGGGCGTGGAGGAGGTGCGCAGAGAAGAGGGTGGGCGCCGCTGCAACTGCAAGGATCGTGTGCGGGGATCACTTGGTCGATGATGGGGACCACGGGAGTAGGGAGGACGACCATAAGCGTGGATCGTGCACGTAGTTTTGGCTGAAGGCCTGGGACTTTTGTTTTGATTGGAGAGGAAGTATTTGGTTTAAATTAAGTAAAAATTTACATCCAGTGCCTAATTATAATTTAAATTTTATATGTAGTCCTTATTATTAAAAAAAATTATTGGTACACTCTAATTAATTAATCTAATTATTTTTTATATTTTTTTTCATATAAAAAACTTAAAGATGAATATAATTTCTCTTAAATTTAGTACACGATTTTTTTCTAACTTAATTGGATGAAAAATATACTAGATTATCTTTAAATAGTATTTAATTGGATATAAAATATAATAGATTATCTTTAAATAGTGTCAAATGTGGGGACTGAAATGGAAATAGAAAGGGGGTGGGGTGAATAGCTCGGCGCGATTTCGTGCTCGTCGTTGCTTGTTTCTTCAAGATGATAGCAGTGGAAAATACAAGAAACAACACGATAATGCTAACTCTAGGGATTTACTTGGTATCTACCTCAAGAAGAGGTGACTAGTCCAAGAATCCACACACTCACGCACACTCCACTATAAAAACACTCCTTTGCGGTAACTACCGAAGGCGAAGAAGCCTTACAATCTCACAATACAACAATGAGAAAAAAAAAAAAAAGTAGAATACAAAGAAATCTTACAATATTACAATGAAACCCTAGCTTATTCTTCTTGTTGTTGTGACTCGTCTCTTGACTTGGATGTGCCTCCAAGAACCTTCAAGATCTGGTGGTGAGAGTGGAGAAATCGTCGGAGCTGTAGCTGTGGTCGCATGGATAAGAGCCGTGTAAGAACTGCGCAGAAAAACGCTCGCCAACGGCTTTATCTACGCCAACGGTCGG
>JBBMJZ010000144.1:142755-153740 GCA_037833815.1 Zingiber zerumbet | reverse complement strand
GATGAAGATAGCAACCAACGTGGAGGTCAAAGTCAAGGAGGTCAACGGTAAAGAACCAATGAACTTACCAAAGGGGATTGAGCAGAGCTCTATTGTAATGGCTGATAGGACATTAAGCTCCCGACTAGCAAAGGGTTGGCCAAGCAGAATGCCCGTGCAGTCAAGATCATCAGGCGCTCATCACGGAGTAATGGAACGTAAAGGCGACCGGAGCCTTAGTCCGGTCCGTAAGGAAGAGCAGTTGATGCCGACCGAGCGGAGGTGTCCCTAGGCGAGTGGCTTCCCCGCTCGGGCGAGCAGTGAGATCTTTGATGTATCTATGATATCCTTCTAGGAGATAGTGTTGCTGACATGAGACATGATTAACAAACGGATCGTACGACGAAAACTTCTATTATCTTATCAGGGATATGCATGCCCTGTTAAGATACTAGTGTCAGAGGTATTTTTTTGACAAGTTCTTTCATAGGACAAATTAGAGAATATGTACACACCTCGGAGAGCGTGCACGTCGCCTACCAGAGCACTAGATAAAGGGGAGTTCATATATCGGTGGATGTATGCGTTATTCATTATTCACGCCTGTGTCTACTGTTGCTCTATCTTTTTTCTTTTTTCCAACGACTGACTTGAGCACCAAAGGGTCAATACCGGAGACCCCTTACCTGACTTGGTACTGATATTTTCTGTGTTATAGAGCAGAACATAGTCTATATCAGTCAACACAATAGCCCCATCCTTAACTTATCATCTCTATAATTTTTGGACAGCATCATCTAGAATGATTAAATATATAAAATTATCCTATCTAAGTATGATTACATATTATTTTAGTTTTGAAAAAAATATGATTGTAGCTCACTTTAGTCAATCATGAGTGTAATGTGTATATTTATTTATTGCTGAATATATATTTATATTTTAAATAAGATAAAATCAATAATAATACAATCAAAGTGTCAAAATATGATTTGTTGATTGCATCCAACTGAGACTGATTTGTTTTGAGCCATCCATCTATAGTAAAGCATTCGTGGCTGCCGAGCATATATTATATGCCTAATACATAATTTCCTTAACTCCTTATGACCAACAAATCTAATATAATATACGAGCAATATTTTAAAATTTCCTACGTATAATTCTACGTATTACCATTTTATATCGATAAAATAATTTAAATAAAAATTATTAAATTGATTTTGGTTTTTAAGTATTAATAAATTATTATTTTTAATCCGGCTCAGTCGTTACGGGCTATGGGCTTGACACCTCTAATCCGATCCGAATTTATGCGATGAAGTGCCAAGAAGGAGGACCGACGGGAGGAGAGGGCGAACGAGCAAAGGCGACAATAGGGCGGACGATGGAAACTTGTGAGAGGGATTTGATTGAAGGGATCGAATCCATGGAGGTTGACGAGCGAAGAACGCGCTCGGCCAAGATCGTCGGCCTACTTCGGAGTTTCCTCGGCGTCCAACAGAGGAGGGCCGAAGCTTATGCCAAGCTTCGAAGGTACCATTCCAACCGAAGCTAAAGGGCTGGAAATTTCTCTAGCATTATAATTTTCCGATGGTATACGGTATTGGTTTTCTGGAATATGGAATTGATATTTGACTCAGAAAAATGGAAAACTTTAATGAATGAAGCACGAAGTAGGTATAGACGTGCATTGTTTTGCGGCTTAAATATTGAGTTTGAATATATAGTCCCTATTTTTTGGTTAAAAATAGATTTGAACTTGTAGATGAACCGTGGTTGCTTTTTTAGTTCAGATTCAACTCTCTCTCTCTCTCTCTCTTTTGGAAAGATAAAGTGGCGAGCAAGCTCACCACAGGTTGCATTCGCATTAGTGGTTGAATGCATCTGAAAGAAAAACTTACTCAGCAAATGAGTCTGGTGTTCAAGGAGATACAAGAAAAGGCTAAAAAATGAGCAATATGAAAGAAGAAGGGACTAATGCAACAGATTCAATGACAATGTAGCATTATAAAGAGGAAGAGTTGTTTTGTAATTGGGATTGTTCTTCTCTTCTATTCATAACAACATGAAGTTGCCATGAAATAAAGCACTCAACCATGTATCAAGCGCTGTGGCAGTAGTCCCCTGGGCTTCAAAACTAATCGTATTTCTTTCTCCAGAAAACTGGATCCACCCTTGGCATATACTTTTGAATACAATTCTTTTGTGCCTTTGATGTTACACTGACTTTCTCCTTGAAAAACATTTCAAAATATTTGGAAATCATAATGCTATGAAGAGTGCCGATAACATTCCAGCCGATAAGTGCTGTCTGACCTCACTTGAATAGGTGTATGACAGATTTCAAGTTGTTATGGCAGAAGACATATGAAGCATCAGAGATGTTTTGATCTGTGATTTAACCTTTCCTTAGTACTGATACTTTTGTGCATAATGATTCAGGAGAGGATCCTAACTTTGTTTGCAAGAAAACAAAGCTAGATGAAAGAGGAAAAGTGATATTTGATTCAACCAAAAAATAAGATCTAATAGTCACTTTTAACTGTGAAAATCCCATTTCTGCTCCACCTTTAATGAATGTGACCCTGTATTTAATCATTCAGCATGATGTTAGACAATTAGTTATCAAAGCTTGATATCCCTAAGGAAGACACTGTACAATCTTAGCTCCAGGTCAAACCTGTAAAGTTGTGAACACGCAAGCAGGACCATTTTGTAGGCAAGTGTAATTCGTTATTCTTTCATAAGTACATGCTGTTCACTGTATATTTTAGGAAAGTATTATTCATTTTGTAAGCATCTTTTCTCCTTCTAATTGAACATTCTTTTAGTGACTAGTGTTCCTCGTGTTGAAAACTTTGTATCTTATATTAAAGAAATAAAATTCTCTTACTGAGAGCAGGGCAGCAGGTTCTTTCAGATATAGGATCATTTTGAATTTGGGACAGCTTCTGACAAGGAATGATTTTGCATATCAGTGAAATTTAGGGCAGATCTCCATTAGAGGTGGTGTAGTGTCACCATCTAGTGCAAACCAAGGCCTGGTTTTATAATTTCAGATTGACGATGCTTAGGCCACTTGCCTGTATGGTTCTAGTAACTGAGCTCCATTGATAAGGTATTTTGGGATAAAGTTCCTTCACCAGTTTGTCAGAGGAAGTTAGATCTGATTTGATCAATGTTGTGAATTACTCAACTAGGCAGCAGAAAAACACTTATTTGTAGGCAAAAAGGTGGTGGTTAAGAACACTGCTAATTGAAGTTCCCAATAGGAAATCAGTTACTCCTCCCTATGTCTTTGTTAGTCAAGTTGGATGCCTAGGTATGGAATATAAGGTTTACAAGATGAGCAATTGAATCTGCTAGCCAAGTAACCTTCCCTGTCTTACATTCCTTCCCATGTATAACAGAGGTCTTGTTGAAATTTATGCTGAGATTGCTAAACATTCCATGTTCCTCCAGCAGTATTCTCAAAATGCAGCCTTTACTTAGTTTTGGCAAAATGTAAATTCTGAACAACATATTGTACTATACAACAATTGAAATCCAACATAGTATAGAAATCTATGTATCGTGCCATTTAAATTGTGTATTTGCAGGATTCTGTGGATGAGTGCTGTGAGGGGGATGAACGACATGGGCGATAAAGGATCACTTTTTCATAGACTGCTTTTGTTTTTGAACCATTTTCTTGGCTGTCGTTTACCAACACTGCAAGATCTCCCATATTGATGAGGCTCTTCATCCAATGCGTCCAGTGCTGTGGGAAACCTTGCATCCAATATCAGCTTTGATAACTTCCCTTGTTCCAACAAAAATTCATTGTTGAATTCATTAAGCCCATTGGATTGAAGCTTCCCTAGTGCTTCAGCTGCATTTTCAATCTCCGTTTCAGTAAAAGGGGCTACAATGTCAGTTTCAGTTTCCGAACAGTCTAGTATCTCTATAAAGTAGGTTGTGACGGTTTCAAATATTTGCGCAAAATCCGTTTTTAAATCCCTATCATTTTTCAAGCTCACAATTTCTACTTTTCTCTTCCTATCAAAAGATAGCTTCTACAGAAGTAGCTCATGTATTCATCACTCAGACACCTTCACCTAGTTTTGGCTCTGTTGCCTGTGTGCAGTTTTCACGCACAGACTAGTCATGGGAGCAATAGTGATATCCCATGCCAGGAGTCAATAACCAGAAGTTGGGTTTTTTTGGTCTGCCACAATGTTATCGGTTGAAGCAGGATCCAGATCTAGCAGACGAGATAACTTGAATAATAGCATCATCCGACCAGGGGAGACTATCAGTTTTAGACTTACGTTTTGCAGTTGTATCCATGCCAGAAGTGAAAACTTCATCAAATTTCTCCTTGTGAGTTGGTAAGTTGAACAAGTGTGAGAAGAGGGAGGTCACAAAACCCAAGAGGTTTACGTGCCAGACCCTTTGGTTGATTTACCTATATGAGATGAACAGTTGAAGTAAAAGAGGTTTTCTCTTTATTTTGAATAATTTTTTGGAGCACAGTTGCCCACTTTTTGGAAACCAGTTAAGAAAACAACCTTGTTCAGCCCCCACACGTACCAGTTAAGAAAAATCTAGCTCATTTGCCCAGTCAAAGTCCAATATAATGCTTACAGAAGCATCCAAATCTCTTCAGTTACATATGCCATCACCAAACAGGAAGTCTGCAGTGTGTCTTCATTGAGCATGCTTTGCTAGGAATAGAAGTATGAAAAGGTTAGAAAGTTGTGTATTCGTCATTCACCTTGTTAGATTTAGAGTTCCCATCTTCTGTAGTGATTCTATTCCTTGTCCTCAATGTTACCTGTGACCTCCCTCGTTGGAGACTCGGAGCTGACTGCAGAGGCTATCAGAGAAAACCTTTCACACCAAACTAATAGTGTTGATTCAGTCTGCTGGTTAGACTTAGAGTTCCCATTGTAGGCATTTCTGTAGCGATCATTGTCCTCAGCAAGCAGCATTACCTGTGGCGTTCCTCGTCGAGATAAGCGCCGATGGTTAACATTAAAGAAATCCTTTCTTTCCATTCTAGTAGATAAAATGCTGGCGTTTTATCGGCAGAAGTAGACGCGATATATTGCATAAGGTGAACAGTCTGAAGGGGGGAGGAGAAATCCTTCCTTGCGCTAAAATCTCAAAGTAAATTTTGTAAATATACCCGTCATATGCATTCCTGAATGCAAATGGGTGCTTTGCATTGCATTGCATTTTAATCTCGGGCAAATATAAGAGGTAGAACTAAGCAGCTGCTGTAGACATCCCATAGAATGACAGAAGGAGTCTTATCAATCTTATACAATCCAACCATTGATCAATAGCAGGTAGTCCACCGGGAAAAAAAATCAGGCTTCCACATTGTATTGTGGGATTGTTTGCCTTTTCATATTCCATTTTCATTGGCATACAAAAAACATTCTCGATGCTAGAAATTTATCCCAATCACTGTTGGATTGTTTGCTTTTTCACTTGTTGGAGATCTCTATTCTTGTCAAAATTTGATTTGAATTTTCATCCAGTGGTTTTATGGATTATCTGAGCAATGGAGGAGAGTTGGCCTTCCAGCAGCTCTGCAAGGAGATAACAGTGGAGTTCAATGATTGTTCAAAACAAGTATAAAAATGTTCTATGGTTGATTACCAAATATGTTTCTAAATAACCAATGTTGATTTTTTTTCCTTCAGGTTCTTGAAATGGAATCATTACTTAAGATGCCAGATCTAAACCGTGAGGATCTTGCTGCTCTTCTGAAAGCTGTCCAGGCTCAGGAAAAACAGAAACTGCATTTTGTATGCTGTGTTTGCCACATGTTCCTTTAGCTGTATATTCGTTATTCCAATTTTTTTTCTTGATCGTAGCCAAACATGTCATACCTCCTCCACCTAACCTTTACATATTTTGTTTTCTCTAGCTACCTATCACTTATTGTAGACTATCCGACTTGTTTAGAATACTTTCCGGGAATTATTGTTAACTGCTGACCTGAGAATAAGTGTGAAAGTTGTTTTGTGATTATTGTACGCAACAGGATGGGAAGTTGAAGAAAGAGTTTCTTGTGTATGAGGGAACCCAGTGGACAAGCCATGAGCCTGAAATTAGTAAAAGTACTGGCTATTTCTGCTATGACTCTTAATATTGCAGTTTTGTCACATGTTGCATGACTTGGATCTTTTGACATGATAACCTCTCAAGTTAATTGATATAAACATGTTTGATAGAGTTACCCTTCCAAGTGTCTTTCAAGAAAGGTTTGACGAAGTGGAGATATTTCACTCTCAAAATGATATGTTAAAGCCAGCACGCCAAAGCAATCAGCTGATAGAAGACAGCTTTACTCTGGTTTGAATGATGAAAAATTTAAGGAACTTTTTTTTTCTAGAACTTGGTCCAGTTCTTTGAAGCATAACCCGAATAGCAATTCTGGATTAGTATAGTATGGATTTATAGATCACAATTGATTAACAATTCCATCTAGTAGCTTTAAATATTCAAAATTTTAGTTTGGGGATTGAATCTTGCCTCTAAAGCTTTAAATGTTGATTTCATACTTGTAATCTGTAAGCTTTGATTAGAGTTTATCCTGCAGGCAATTCTTGATCCCATCTTAGTACAAGAGTTTAGCATGGCTTGCTCAGCAGCATAATTAGATTGATTGAAAATTTGAATTTCTGTAAACTTGGCAAACTCAAAGGAATTAGTTAACCAGATGCCTCTTTAAGTAATTTTGTTTAATTTAATCCTGGAGATTCTTATCTCAAAAACCCATTAACTGTTGCTTGCAAAAAGTAAACTTAGTTACAACAATGCTGATTCTTCATTTTCCTTTTTCCTGACTACAAATTTACAATTTGTTGAAAGGCAATAAGATGTCTCAGCGGCAGTTCAGTTTTCTTACTGATATACTAGTTTTTTTGCTTTCCTGATGCCCCTTCACTTTGTTGCCAGACTGCAAGGATACAGATATTAAAGAAGTCAGGTCGACCATCTGAACGGCTGGTGAGCCATGAGAATTGCAGGTACCAGAGTTCAACGCAACACGAATGTGTTCATCTCCAGGAGATCACTGAAGCTGCTGGAACTGAAGATGCAGAAGCTGATGCCGCATATGACGGTGCACTCAAGGAGGCCATCTGCGGCATGCAGGATACAGTGACAACCATTAATGAACACTTGGAGGAGGTGCGCTACGAGATTGAGGCACTTGAATCAGAATAGCCACTGACCTCAATGCAGAGATGACTAGTCCTTCGGTAGAACAAAATTCCAGTTGCCTTTAGTCATCTTTTAGCGTTGATTTCTCATCCAAAAATAGCAACAGATACAAGTAATGATAATGTGAAGTTGTAGGTGGGGAAAAAAATAGTTCTTGATATTTTTTTTTTGTATGTGTCGGACACTGGAGATCTGATACTCCTTTTTTGGTGTTTCCTTAAATCCTTCAAGTCATTCTTCTGCTTCATTCCCTTGCTTAGTTTCTTGGATTTTGGATACTTTGTTGAAGAATATTAAGGAGGACGTTTTGATTCGAACAATGATTCTGAATGTCTCTTATTATTTTGCATTTTACCCTTTTCTGAGTAGATCTTGTTGCATCTAGACTTTCTTTTGGCCTTTGCATCAACTTTGGATCTCTAAACTTTTTTGTGTTATTCAGGATGATTTTTTGTTCCAGTCCTATGAGGACGCACCACAACTTGAGTCGACTGGAAATATCCTACGAGGACCTCTTATTATTTTGCATTTTACCCTTATCCTCTCCTCTCCTATGTAAAATCTCTTTTTCCTTTTTCTTCTCTCTAAAATTTCTGGTTTTCTACCCACCATCGACTTATTTATAATCAAAAAGGCGAAGTGCGCAACAAAAACTGGATTTTATTATCTTACACGTCCAAAGAAAAGGAAAAAAAAAACAGGCAACGACTCGCTAATGGAGTTGGAGAGACGCGTGCAACGTTAACAAAGCGATCACTTCTTCCCATGTCTCGCGTCGTGGAGCGCCGGCGGTCCCGTCCCCTCTTCGCCCAACTTCCCCACGTCATTGAACCACTGCCCCGTCGACTGGTCCGCCTCTTTCACTCGCACCATTACATCGTCGTCCCTTTCCTTCACCGCCGGACAGACTACCGTCACGTCTTCTTTCTTCACCGGCTCCCGCCGCTCCTTCTCCTCCTCGTCCTCGGATAACGAAAGCTTATCCTTGATCGACTCGGCCACGCTCCCTATTGCGCTGACCAGCCCACCTCCGCTCTCTTTCTCCCGCCCCCTGCACATTTAAATCAAATCAAAATTTTGACGAACAATTTACTTACGAACTCTTGAGAAAATATTTAAAGCTGATGTTGCCCGGGAATTGCATACTCGTGCACCGACAGCCGCCGCTCCTCTTCTTCTCTTTCCCTTTCTTCCTCTTCCTTTTCGCGGCGTGCCTCTCGCTTGGCCTCTTCCATTTTCTCCCTCGCCTTGTCCTCTGCCTCCGCCAACTTCTCCTGAAGCACGTCAAAGAATAAGATTATATACGCATTGCTTCACTTTGCGTAGAGTAGTATCAATACCTTCGTCACTTCCCCTGTTCCTGCTAAGTAATGTCGCGCTTTGCGAGCGGCATCAGCCGCGGCGTCCTTGTACTCCTCCAGCTTCTGCTTGGCAGACTCTGCCGCCTCCTTTGTCATCTCCGTAGCTGTGTCTTTGGTTTCCCTTGTCTTGTCAGCTGCTTGCGACGTCGTCTTGTTGGTCTTCTCCGCTACAGAGTCCTTGGTCTCCCTCGCCTTCTCAGCCGCCTGCCTTCCCCTCTCCTCTGCCGACTCCTTGTACTCCCCCGCCTTCTCGCCGGTAGTGTCTCTTGCCTCTCTTGCCTCTCTTGCCTTCTCGGATATGTAATCTTTGTACTCCTCCGCCTTCCCCACCGTCTGGTTCTTCGCCTCCTTAGCCGTGTTGACTGCCGAGTCCTTGTACTCCCCCATCTTCTCCTTCGCCGCCTCTGTTTTCTGTGCGGTAGCGTCCTTCATCTCTCTCGCCTTCTCCTCCGTCGAATCCTTTGTCTCCTTGGCCTTTTCCCAGGCGGCGTCTTTCGTCTTGCCCGCCTTCTCCACCGCCGAATCCTTAGTCTCCTTGGCCTTTTCCAAGGCGGCGTCCCTGGTCTCACCTGCCTTCTCCGCAGTCTTCTCCGAGGCTTCCTGAGTCCGCCCGGTGATCGCGCCAAAGAGGGACTTAGTTCCCTCCTTGAGGCTCTCTAGGACACCACCGCGGCGCTCCTCGCCTTCCTCGGCGGTCTGGCCGTGCTGCTGCTTCTGTAAAAGCAACTCCTCGCGCTCGCGATCAGCCCGGCGCCGCTGCTCGCGATCGCTGCGGCTAGCAGCGAGCTCGTCCGCAGCCTTCCTAGCCTCCGCCTCGGCCCGCTCCTGATCTCGCCTCGATGCCATGGCGACAAACTGCTTGATCTACTCTCACTAAGACAAAAATTGCACCAAAATAGTTCCGCGAGATCCAAATGTATCGTGTCTTCCCGAGTTCGAAGTTGCGTTATATAGCAGTGATGGGGGAGGAAAGGAAAAATAAATATACAGAGGAGCGGTAGTACGTGGAAGCGTGCATGGCTGCGTCGTGGGAAGGCAAGAACAGAGATTGTAACACGTCGTCTGGAGAGGTTGACACGTGCATGTTTGTTTGGTCAACGGTCAGCATCGAAGACGTTGAAATGCGACACGTAAGAGAAGAGCTAGTAAGACTCCGGACATCTGTCGGCTTTGTATTTAAATTATTAGGATGGGAGGTGGGAGACCAATTTCTAACGGATATAAACCTTTGAAAAACCAATTTATGTAGCGATTAATTATAAATTCACCTTATGATTTAAAAGGATTATGATAGATTAAAATAAGAGTAAAGTAGAAAAAAAAATTCAATCATAATTTTAATTTTATATGTAATATCTATTTATAGACAATTTAATTTCTATTTCTTACGTGTAAAATTTTATTTGCTTCTACCCTTCATGTAAATATTATTAACTAATTGTCCCTTAGAATTTTTTAGTTACAAAAGGTCTAAAAATAAATATAATTTCTCTTAAAGTCAGCACTTTATACTAGAATCGAGTATATTTTTTATCCAATTGAGTATCATTTAAAGAAAATCTAATATACTTTCCATGCAATTGAGGTGGAAAAAGAATCGTGCTATATTTTCTATTAAATTGAATACGATTTTTTTCCTACTTAAAATAATTCCTCTTAAATTCAACACCATTTAAAGAAAATCTAATATATTTTTTATCGTATCATTTAAATAAAATCTAGTATATTTTCTATCCAATTGATGTAGAAAAAAATCGTGCTCAATTTGATAAAAAAATATACTAGATTCTAATTTAATGTAATGAACTTAAGAGGAATTATCAAGGATAATTAGGTAAGTATATTTACTAGAGAGTGGAAATAAAAATTTATGTCAATTGGAATTATATGTAAAATTATATTTATCAATAGGGACTACATGTAAATTCTCCCATAAATATTTATCACTGATGATAAGTGGAAAAAAAAAATGATAGGATCATCCGGACGTCTCATACGTTCGATTCCATGATCAAGCTATAAATTTAGCAAATTAAAAAATAAATCGAATAAATCAAGTCTAATTGCTTTTCTTTATGAAAAAAAATGAACAAAACTATCTAGGCAGTATTGAGAAGGCATTGCACAATAAGTACTATACGAAGTACTATACATTTTTTTAGGTTTCGATTACTTTGGGCTCCTGCTACAAGTACTCTATTGCAAAGCTGATGCACCTAATGATTGCTCCGAAGACTTTCGATCGTGACCGACAACTAACATCGACACGAGCGCTCCCACTTCGATCCCCAAAGTGTTGGTAATTTTTTTATGTAATTAAATACCACAAAAGGACAAGTGTAGCGTATTGCATTTGTTCTAACTTTCCTTGTACTTCGATTCCCTCTTTCGGAGGTACCGAAAGAGCTTTATAGTGAATTA
>JBBMJZ010000144.1:92228-104805 GCA_037833815.1 Zingiber zerumbet | reverse complement strand
AACTAACTTTATAGTTCGGATAAATACAGTTAAATGATGGGATAACTAATTTTATCTTGAATTAAGGCATTAGACTAGGTTATGCGTTTGTAACCTCCTTAATCTAACACTTCTGCTCAAACTAAAGTGTGTGTATATTGTGTAACTTGTAACTTGTTGCATATACACATAAATCATTCAGCAAAACGCATGAGTAAAATATTTCTCTCTAGTAAAAGTATATGGTGTGCTGATCTTCTTATATGTAAGGACATCTTAGACCAAATGACAGTCAAGCTCAATTTGTTCAACGTGTTCATGGAACACAGGATCATTCGCAATCTGAAAACGCATCTGATTGTCATAATGAATATTTATTGGTTGATTACTAGCAATACCTGATCCATCTCATCTCATAAATTGTTTGTCATTGCTCTCATTGCCCTATATTTTGTTTTAGCGCTGAACTGTACTCAAGCATTTCATTTAATGCATTTACACACTAGCATTTAGACTTCAATCAATAGTAGATAGAGAAATCGGTAAAATAAAAAAATTAGCATTTATTAATATTTAGATGCCTATATTTCTGATGAAGACGATGCTGTCCTTAAGATCTTTTAATAGATTACAAGGTAATTAAGACCGTCTATGATATTTAAGTTTTTGTATAAGTTGACTTACTGCAAAAGACATACTACCTGCTAATAAGAAATGTATTTAAAATCCTATCTCCTACTAAAAAATTATGATTAAGGTTCTTGCAATAATTCGCTGATAGGAAGTTGATGGAGAAACATTATGATGTGATTAAATTTTATTTATAATATATTGAATTCAAATTCAAATTCAAATTAAATTGGATAAGTTGAATTGAACTAAATTAATTGATTTGGCTTGATTTAAATAAGTTAAGGCCGAACCAAATTAGATAATTTAGATTTGGTTTGGTTCACATGGTTTAGAATTTTCAAAGCTGATGTGGCAGAGATATTGGGGGCCCACGTGGTAGGCTTGTCTCCGACTGTCAATGCAGATCCTGATTAGTCCAACTTAAGATGAACTCAAGTCCAGTTGAACTAGCTCTGCGGAGTTCAACTCCAGTCAGACCTAGGACTTGGTCAACGCACTGAGGTTGAGTTAGCTAACTCATAGTCGAGCTCGGGTCTAGTCAGACGACTCATGGCCGAGCTCATCCCAAGTCAAGTCCAAATCACATCCAAGTCAAGTCCAACCAGTTAAAGCTCGAGCGCGACACGATCGTTACCAGGGACAGATCCAGGAATTAGACTTAGCTCGATGTTCCATTTTGAAATGGTTCAAGTTATATTCCTAAATAAGTAATAAAATAACAGTCGTATAAATAAACAAGTAATAATTAATCAATGGCTCAAAAGTATAATGAATTGTATGAGAATATCTTGAGATAAAATATAAACTACGATCGTATTCAAAAATAAAACCCTAAAAGTTACATAACTCAAAAAATAGCATAATTTACAAAGAGAGCAACTTTAAAATAATAATTGATCATAACTCATACTAGGAAATAACAAAATTACAAAAAAGAACTTACGTTTTTGAGATTAAAATCCAAAGTAAGCAAGACTCGATGCCCAACTAAGATCACACCGTTCACAATTTTAAGCCTAGAATGCAAGAGACAAAAATGAGGGTAAGAAACAAAAATTCAAATGAATAATAAGACATAATAATAATTTCAATATAGCTTCCTTTTTCATTTCACAGCATATCCGTTCTCCACCAAGTACAATAAAAAAAAAATGACAGCATATCTCCTATTGGTAAAACAAATCACTCACTGTTTCACATATCTCAGTGTTTCACATATCTCAGTATCTCACTGTTTCACATATCTCACTATTTCAAAACAAAACCCTCAGTGTTTCAAAACAAACCCCTCACCGTTTCACATATTGGAAAAAGACTAAAAAAGAAAAAGAAAAAAAGAAAGAAAAAACCAATCATTGTTTCTGTGTTTCACATATTTGTTTAATAGATTAAGATTACCAAACAATGAAACAAACCACAGCCACTCAATGTTTCACATATTGGCAGTGGATGCGCCATGATCGTGGAAAAGCAGGAGGCTCTAGTGGCGGCGCACGCGGTAGGAGTCACAACCAAAGATTTGCGTGGCACGATGGCAAGGTAGGAGCAAGCCACTAGCCGCAGGGGGCGGGGCATATGAGTTGGTCACGCCGACTCGCGCGAACAGTAATGGCCGCGCGATTCGATCGTGCTTGCGTTGACGGACGCAGCAAGAGAGGAGATCTCAAGAGGCTAGATAGAGAGAAGAGAAGAGCTGAAGAAGTACCTGAGATTCGAGACTCGTCGCCGTGGCCCGTGGAGATCCTCGTCGCAACGTTGCTTGACTCGCCTTTCGCCGTGGAGATGTTTGTCGCACAAAACCTAGAACTAAAACCTTTATTTAAAAAAAACTAAAACCTTTATATAAAAAATGCTGGGAAACAGTTCTGGGCTATAGCCCAGTACAGCCCACACTATACACTATATCGCCTCTGATGGTCA
This sequence comes from Zingiber zerumbet, assembly GCA_037833815.1. NCBI lineage: Eukaryota > Viridiplantae > Streptophyta > Magnoliopsida > Zingiberales > Zingiberaceae > Zingiber > Zingiber zerumbet. The sequence continues at coordinate 102,273 of JBBMJZ010000144.1, read as the reverse complement.
CATTGTATATTCTAAACTCAAAACTGACGCAATGTGTTTTTACTGTATATTTTTCTTGACCTTTAGTTTTATAGGCACAAAAAAACTCTTTTGATATTATAGTTAATTTCAGCTTGCATATAAAATTGCTCAAATATCTCAATATGCTGATTTTTTATTTAGTTTCGTTGTATTTTTATTTGTTTATCGTATATTTTATTTGTACAGTTTCTGGTATTTTTAGTTATGTGATGCTGACAATAGATCAGAAATAGAGAATGACCTCCTGAAGGTTGTTTAGATTAGAACTTCTTAATTATGTCGACTATGGCTTACTCACAATGATCATTTAGTTTTTTCATGGGTCTTTTTATTTTCAATTTTATAGCCATCACTTGTAGATTGAGCTTAGGTGAAAATACAACTCTAGCATTTGCTAGTGCATGGAGGTATTTTAGATAGAAGGATCATTTGGTTTGTAATATTGTTATCATTGTCATCGGTGACTGAATTCAGCATGCTTAATTCTGTGTTATTCTTCAGCTTTGAGTGGTGTCAAGCTTAGAGGAGTAGCAATGCAGGCTTGCAGCTAAAAACAAATGTTCTATCTAATGTTGTTTCAACTAAAATCATTTATCTTATCCTGTATTTTGTTCTCATGATTTAGTAGATGCTTTCAATAGTGCCAATAGTGCTCTGATTTGTGTCAATGTACTGGACTCTTATAACATGTGCGGATGTTATGTAGTTATTGTTAGTGTCAGTACTAAGAGCTGTAGAATCGAAATCGAGATTAGAGGGGGTGAATAATGTTAATATTATTTTTTTTAAAAAAAAAAGTAGATAGTAACTTAGACCAATTTAATCAATTAAGACAAAGGTAATAATAAAACTTATTAATTAAGCATGCAAGTTGATCAATTAAACTAGAAGTATAGAAAGTATTGACCAAAAGTATAAATACATAGTAGTTTAAAAAATTAATTCTTATTTCCAATCTTTTCGAGGTGAAGAAATATTACAAAAAAAATAAAAATTAAAGCACAATTAAAAAATTAAGGCAACATTAAAACAAAAGAAAATATTATTCTAAGTGTTGCCGAAATAAAATGAAGTGTAAGTCGCAGCACCAAAAGTGAACGAGCACTCAAAGCACACGAGCACAGCTAGATGATTGATCAAGAGATGATTTTCAAACTCTGCCTTGAAGCTCCATATACAATCTCTTCGGTGCTTGGAGCCTCCCCAAACCTATATTTGGTTTCTCGAAATGACTGAGGCACTCTAACCTATATTTGATTTCCTAATTCTCATTAGTTAATTGTGTAGGTATACAATCCAGATTTATCCGACATGATCTTTTGAAACTACACCGACATATCCATCCAAACGCAACTTCTACTTTCAGGGTGACATTGTTGAAGAACCGCTTTCTTGTGGAGGCTCTTGTTACGATGCCTCATGGTTCTTGAGTTACCTTCCCTTACTTCATGATGCTGAATTGAGGCGGAGCCATTAATCTCCGTGAAAGCCTAGGGTATCCTCGTGGTAACCCGACCTACTTTCATGATCAACCCCCATGTCTCAGTATTTTACGGGTTAGAGGATTGGGTTCATCTTTCAATCCTTCCCTGCACCCCTTGGGATACGAAAACATATTTTTGACGTCGAGTTCATATATGCATTCTTATATTTATGAGATGTCCTAAAGGTAATCGCCTTAAATATTATACTATTTATTTAATAAATAATATTCATTATTTGAATGTGCATTCTATATGTATGTAATATGATCTTAAACTCGATTAATGAAGTCCACAATACAATGCATAGACCGAGAGAAATTGTGATTGAACCATAATTAGTGGATGTCTCATAATGTGTAATTACGTACGTATTGAAATCTTTCTTGATCGATGAATTAATGAGAGTAGACATTGTCAATTATGTGAGACTAACACATGTTATATTCGGTTATCTAAGCAACTGACCCTTGCTAGATAGAAATATTGGGATGTTGAGAGTTGACATGTGGATACTAGTTATGGATAATTATTTTATCGGATGTGACCTGCTATGAGATTTCATTTGGTTCTTTGTATGTTAATGAAGATCCTATTGCAGCTCGAGTGTAAATTACCTTAGACTTGAGGTATTCAAGTCATCTTGATCATGGAGATTTATACTTTGACATCTTAACAAAAAATTTCTTAGAAGGTATAGGTATGGAATGATTGAGTATAAGTTAATATGTCAAAGATGTTTGAATAACTCACAGAGAATTCACTACTCTTTCTATAAGGAAACGTATACCCTGTGGTCTCTTGTTAGGATTGTTACTTATAAGTCTTTGGGCAAAATAAAAAAAGTCAAGAAGATGATTTTCTTGGACATATGTTTTTGAGTAATTAGAATCCATAGGACAAGGAACAATTACTTGGACGAGGTGTGACGTAGTCAGCCTAGTAGGAACTGACCATGTCCTGAACCAAGTGAGTATAAGATGCGTAAAAGGAACATACACACTAATGATTGTAGCTATTGAAGGGTTCAGCATTTATTCTGGGTCAATTGGGGGTCATGATGTACTACTATGTGTCACTCATGATCTATTCGTAATAATGGTTAAGTACGAATGATCAACATAATCCGAAGCGTATTGGGTCACATGTACTACGAATATATTCGAAAGGCATAAAACAAGTTAAGAATTAGACTCTCAGATTGAAAGAAATTAAGTCGGGTAGGACCAAACGAAGGAAAAATATGAAAATGTTTATTAGGCCAGAAACGATGATAGGTCATGCCTCTTGTAGACGAATTAGATCCATTATGATTTAATTATAAGCTAAAATTGGTTTAGTTTAAACCAAGTTGATTTGGTTTTTAACTGAACTTATCACCAGTGGATTGGGTTGACTTAGTGGGTTGGCTTTGAACTTACTTTTCAAAACTCAGATAAAGATGTATAAATACCTCTTCATAGGAGATAAATAGAGTAATTGTTATAGGTTTTATTCCTCTTCCTCTCCTCTCCCTCTCCTTCTCTCTTGTTGTCGCCGCCCACACAAGAGGTTGCCGCCTCTTGTGATGCCGCAAGGAGCCACTGGACTTGATGTCACTAGCTGCAAGCCTCCCACCGAGCTTGTCATCGGCTTCCTCCTTGCCGTCGGCCACCCAGCCGTTGGTCTCACAGACCACAGTCGCAGATAGTAGCTATCGTGCTGCCGAACAACAAGACGAAAGGTTGCTTCCCTTCTTGCTTTGTGCCGCCGAGTTGCCCTCACCCCGGACACAAAAGCGAGTTGGGGTTCTTTCTCAGATCACGTCGTTTCTTCGTTTGGCTAGTACCAAATCGGAGATGAAAACTCGTGTCTTAGCGAAGCTGTCTCGGAGATATCGTGGCGTGGATATCAATAGAGGTCATCCTGGTGAGGATTGCTAGTTGAGATCGTTTTCTCTACACGTCATCCGGCTGGTATAATCTAAACAGAGTTTTATTTTTCTATAATTGTATACATGTGTAAATCCTGTATGTGTGTGATGGGTGTCCTAATAATTTAGGAAATTATTATGCTTTTGCTATTTGTTTTCAAAATAAATTTTTAAAAATATGCAGAGAAACACCCAACAAAGACCACAAAGATCAAACAATTCTTGAGATATCCCACTTTTCAATGTTCATGCCCCTGCTGATAATACACCTTTTGTGACATCATTGCAATAAGGAAATTGACTAGTGACGCGTCCTATAATTGTCTTCTGGTGAGTGGAGACTAGACATAAAATCATTTGTATTGAACAATTGAAAGCTAAATCTAATTATACCGTGTTACTTAAAAGTTTCTGCTTTCTGAACAAATTGAATCACCAACTTTAATCCAGTTGAGATATTTGATCTCCTTTTCCTGGTGCACTAAATTCTATAGCAATTCTGTAGCTGATTATGTCTGTTCTTTGCAGGCCAAGGGCTTAGGATATGCTATGAGCACTGCAGAAGAGCTAAAATTTGTTAAAGATATAGCAGCAGCTACTGGAGTTGTTCTTGATCCAGTCTATAGGTGCTTTGTGTGAATATTTTGCTCTTTTCAATTGCTAATATTATTAATTTTAGCCACATAGATTTATCAAGTAAACATTGTTGGGCAAAATACCCACTATTGACCATACGTTCACTTAGGCAAGCTTTTGTGCCACTGAATCTTAGTTAATGGGTGACTACCATGTATGCGATATTACTCAAACTTATTACAAATATTCAACACAGATATTGATCTAGCTGTCCATCTCAGTATCTGAGTTTTTAGTTTACATATGATCTATAGGGGTTCAGCGTCCTACCAGTGTTAATGTTAGAGTACCAGATGCTCAACGTAGGTACTAGAAATGGATAGTTCAAGTATTATAGGTGCAGTGATATTTCTTAAGTCGCTCCTATATTGTTCTACTCAGTGTTAATGTTAGAGTATATGATATTCAACATAGGTACCAGGAATGGACAGTTAGTTTTATTGATGCAGTGCTATTTCTTAGATCTCTCCCCCTGTATTTGTCACGCGTGCAACTTAGTGGACGAGAGAAATATATTCAATGTTTCACATGCTTTTGTATTCATTTCATATTGATCATCATAACTCTTTCACATCTTCCATGTGGATTACATCCTTCAGATTCTTGCAATATAATATTATCTCCTATCAGGAATTTGGAGATGTCGTAGTTGGTTGAATCAAGTTTACATTGTGTAGCCTGACTATTGACCATCAATCGATCTCTCTCTCTCTCTCTCTCTCTCAATGCTATTCTAATGCAACTTGGTAAGCCTGAATTCCTGTTCTTTATGGGTGAGAAACACACCACAATCCTTTAGAACAATCTGAACCAAAAGAAATTGCTTTGTTAGTAGAAAGAAGCTGATGATCTTGGATGTACATCAACTTCCGTTATTTGCTTGTATAACACAATAATGCACTAGGAAAATAGTGCAGCCTAACAAAGAAAGATCAATCAGAGACTGTACATACAAACAACAAACAATAATTATTACAATATCAAGAACTCACCATATTTATGTTTAAAAGACCTTTGACATACCCGCAGTTTGTCTCTCTTATATGCTACCTGAAGTGTTTTAGTAATAAACTGTACATGGAAAGCCTTTGTTATTTTAAATTCCAGTAGAGTTCTTTCACCAACAGCCGATCAAAATCCAAATGGACATTTGCTTGGCTTAGTTCCAATATGACATATACTTTTAAAAGAAAAGCAAAAGAAACATTATCTATACATTCTCCACGTTATTTATTGGAAGAGACGCAAATCTTGTTTTAGTTATTTCTTGCATATTATCTTCCTATTTGAGGACCTAAATTGCTGGTTAAACTACTGATTGTAGAACTAAGCCTTCAGTGATAGCGCTGTGATTATGCATCTAACCCGTTGGCGGTTGTGTTCTTTAGTGGAAAAGCTGCCTATGGTATGCTTAAAGATATGGCTTCGAACCCAGCAAAGTGGACAAATCGGAAGGTTCTCTTCATACACTCGGGCGGTCTTCTTGGTTTGTATGATAAAGTCGAGGAAATGACATCTCTTGTAGCAGATTGGAGGAAGATGGAAATAGATGAATCCACTCGGCGCGAAGATGGAATACGAAAGATGTTCTGAGGAGGTACATGTTCAATCTTCATTATGAATAAGCAAACAAACTGTGTGTGGCACAATGGATGGAATAGTTTGCAATGGAGTTATTTGAATTAGGAAGAGCACTGTTTTAATTTTTACTCAATGTACACCAAACAACTTTTCTTTGAGCCCAATGATGCGCTGCAGTGGTTACCTGTTCAAGACTTGTGAGCCTCGCTCTCTCTGCCGTGGCGCCACTTTGCTGTCGATATTGACAACGCCAATAAAAAATAAGCTGCCAATGTTTACAGATAAAGCCAAGCATCCATGAATACAAACTGACCACAGCAATGGGTTTCATGGTTATTCTTGTGAGAATTCATGATTCAAGAATAAAATCCATAATTAAACAATCAATGGAAAGAAAAGATGAAGAGAAAGAGTTCTTCTATTGAATACAAGATAATTGCAAACACAACATCTAAGAAAATCTAATCATAACAAAGATGAAGAAACCTAGCTTATATACTAGGGTTACAAGGCCTTACTAACAGGGCAGATCTAGGATTTAAACTTGGGGGAACTCTTGCAGCTATATTCACCGCCGATTGTGCCGGAGAATTTAGAATTAATTACATATTCGCAAAACCTACAACCTAAGTTTTCTATTGGTAGTTTGATATCAATATCGGGAAGTAATATCCTAACCTTGAAACGAGTTGTCAGCCCTTATTTTGCATCAGAGCTACATTTCAAACTTGTATGGTCTAAAGGCCAGTCATATGATTATTGGTGCAATTGTTCTTGGGTCAAAGTTGACCAGTTTAACTCAAGCTTGAGTTTTGATGATTTGACAATATATGAAGATTGTAGGTGCAATTATCCATTTGGGAGATTATTGATCCAATTCTCCACTGGTCAAAGGTTGACCAGTTTAATATGTGAGGGTAGTTAAGTAGGTCAAGATTGACTGGATACTTGACTGGGAAAGTTCTAACTGGAGGTTAGATAAAGGCAACACCAATAAGATGGTTGGCAGAAGAAGAAAAACCAAGTGGGTTATAGAGGACTGGATACTTGGTGTGAGAAGTCCCGGTGAGTGAAGTCAGGCGGTGAAGAAAGTCCTAGTGAGTGAAGCCAGACAAATGGAAAGTCCTAGTGAGTGAAGCTAGACAGATGGAAAATCCTAATCAGTGAAGTTAGGCAGATGGAAAGTCCTGGTTAGTGAAGCAGGCAATTGGAAAGTCCTGGTGAGTGAAGCCAAGAAATTAGAAAGTCCTGGTGAGTGAAGCCAAGTAATTGGAAAGTCCTGGTAAGTGAAGCTAGGTAATTAGGAAATCTTAATGAGTGAAGCTAGATAGTGAAAAAATCCTAGTGTGTGAAGCTAGATAGTGAAAAGTCCTTGTGAGTGAAGCCAGACATTGGAAAATCTAGGTGGGTCAAAGGTTGACTAGACACTTGGTGTTTGGAAGTCCAAATGGGTCATGGAGGATCAAATATTTGGCACGAGGAGAAAAGTCCAAGTGGGTCAAAGGATTGACCGGACACTTCATTGAAAAGTCCCAACAGGTCAAGGGTAACCGAATGCTAGGCAATGAGGAGTCCCAACATGTCACAATTGACCGAAGGCAAGGAACCCTAGGACTCGAGTTTAGGAGCTAGGCTTGCCTAATTGCTTAAGGTAAGTGATTCAGCATGTGGTAATCGATTAAGAGTTGTTCTTCGCGAAAGCACATAATGGTGCCGAATTGATCTGGTAATTGGAAAGTCCTAGTAAGTGAAACCATGCAATTAGGAAGTCCTAGTGAGTGAAGCTAGGTAGTGAGAAAATCCTAGTGAGTGAAGCTAGGTAGTGAAAAGTCCTAGTGAGTGAAGCCAAACATTGGAAATCCAGGTGGATTAAAGGTTAACCAGACTCTTGGTGTTTGGAAGTCCAAGTGGGTCATAGAGGATCAGATATTTGACACGAGGAGAAAAGTCCAAAATAGGTCAAAAGATTGACCGGACACTTGATGGAGAAGTCTTAGCATGTCAAGGGTGATCGGATTCTAGGCAATGAGGAGTCCTAATAGGTCACAGTTGACCAGATATTGGGCAAAGAACCCTAGGACTCGAGTTTAGGAGTTAGGGTTGCCAAATCACTTAAGGTAAGCGATTCAGCATGTAGTAATCGATTAAGAGTTGTTCTTCATGGTGGCAAAAGGCGACTACGCTCGCCCCCAGCGCCCCCGCCAACCCGTCCCAGGGCTAACACGGAGGAGGTAAATCACGGGCGGCTACTAGCCTTTAAAATAATGACTAGCATATAAGGGAGGTATTTTATCTCGACTTTACCGTTTATTGATATGATCATGATATGATAATTATACGTGAAAAAGAGGTTTGCTTAACTTCCACAAATTATTTATAATTGATAGATATGCTTTAGAAATTTTCAAATGCCTTAACAATGATTGCTATTGGAAATTAAAATAATCTTCATTATGTTTTATTATAATTATTGGTGGTACATTTAAATATAAATAGGGCATGCCTCTGTCTTGCTTTACAAAACCCAGTCATGTGGTTAGAGTAAAGTCGAAGTCTCCTTGATTGGTCAAAGTCTTCTAGATTTTATAGCATTATTTTGCCAAATTGAAAATATAGGACGTGGATGTTATTTATTGATTTGGAAACCTGCAAACCACCTCATACTCCTACAACAGCAACCACAAATCATTCCTCATTTTAACCCAATCTTTGAAAATTTTATAAAGTATAACAAGCTTAATTACTCATAATAAGCCTCATTTTTTTCTAAAGGTGAAAATAAAAAACTACAAAAAAGATGAACTATCAAGAGCTTATGATTTAGGGGGAAATAACAAGTCCCGGCCCCTCCATTGTTTCAACACATGCTGTCATGCTCTACTTGCAAATCACCACCCTCAATAGGAAGAAATTGCCCAATAATCACACCCACTCAATATCAAAGCATCTTAATTAAACAAAAATATTAACAATAAAAATATGGTAATTGTAAGTTTTAAGAAGGCCAAAAGAAACATGGACATAAAAGGGATGAATGAGTAGATCCATATTACTGATATGCAAAACACAAGCAATAATCTTGTTAGATCGTAAAAGGTAAAAGATAAATTGTAAGAAATGCTAAAAGGGATAAAAAAATAAGTAATATTGGTGATACGAAGAAGAAATTATGGAAGCAGCATTAAAGGTAAGAAATGAAATATGTGAAAGTTGGAGAGAGATGATGGAGAGAATGGGGATGAAGTTATTAATTAAAGAACACCTCTAAAATTTTACTAGCTTATTAAATAATTATATATACAGTGAGTATTTGATAACATATAATAATATATAATATATAATATATAGTTGTACTTATATTAAAAACTCAAAAAAAAAAAAAATCAACTGAACCCTAAAACAAAATATTGAATATTAAAAAAAACCTAATTTTTTAAGTTGATTAAAATTTAGTGATCATTCGATTTATTTTTACTTATGGAAATCAGTATTGATCCTGTCCGAAAGTTGATGAGATGGAAAGCTGGGGATGTGGCGCTCCTACTGACCGCTTGTAGACTTCGCTCCGCCCTGCAACACAAATGACGTCAGTGCCGAGCTAGGGAAGGGATTCCCAGCGTTGACCTTCCGACGCTCAAGTCAGTCACCGACGATGATGTAGAAGGCGGAGCCAAAAACGAAGATTGTAGCACAAGTAGTGTATATCACGTACCTTCGCCGATGCTTGGACCCCCTTTATATAGAGCTCCTGTAGCGTGGGTGCATGCTTCCTAAGGTGAGCATGCTTCCCAAAGTTTCCCCTGAAAAGACTTATCAGTAAAGTATCCCTAACATAATACTTTAACAGACCGAACATATCTCTGATGCGACAGTAGAAGCTTCTGTCGTACAATCTTCTAGCTGACCATGCCTGGTGTCAGCGACACTAACTTCCAAAAGGATGTCGAGGGATAATCACAGCGGGTCTTCAATGGCTGTCTAGCCGATCGACAAGCCGCTCGGCCAGGGCTTCTTCGACCGATCGTCCTCAGATGGCCCTCCCTACCAGGTCGGGTTTGGTAGGTGGCGATCTCTGTCCGGATGGGATCCTGCCCTGCGGCTAGCGTCGAGTCCTGTGTCCAAGCCGAGCAAGGTAGTCGCTCGGACAGGATTCTGCATATAGTCTTCTCCTCCGTTCAGCGCCCAACAATAGACTCGAGCGTTGGTTGTTTACCATACCTCCTCGGGTCAAAGGTGGAGTCAGACAGAAACCTTCTCCTCCCGATCGGCCAGTTGATCTCCCGACTGGCCATGTAATATCCGAACGTTGACCGCCTTGATTTTGACTTCCATCGTGGCAACTGAGCGCTGCTAGGTGGGCCCTTTCTTATCGCTGCATCACATGTCTCCCCTGTTGGTTGTTACTCGGAATACC
>JBBMJZ010000144.1:57701-69794 GCA_037833815.1 Zingiber zerumbet | reverse complement strand
ATTGTTATATATTACTTCGTAATTAACAATCGCCGAAGTAAAGAGTGCCGAAGTAAAAAGCTAAAATTCTACTAGTGATTATGCAGCTTTAGAAAACATGAGGAACCTTTACAGCAAGGAACTAATGGAAAATACCAAACTGATTTTAATGTAACTTGTTTGCTAAACTTACCTGATGTGAAGTTTTCTTTCTGATCAATTCCAGTCTTTTAAACATTTTCTCCATTTTGTAAATTTAGAAGTCATGCATATCTTCAATTTCATGAGTTAACAAAGAAAGTTGTATGACTTTAACATATAACTACAAAATGTTTCAACTCTTATCATTTCTTCGGCAAACTAGCTATGTTATCATTCGTATGGGATTAAGTTGGACCCTTTATCTATTCAATATAACAAGTTTATTTTAATCATTTCTTCACTTGTGCCCATAGTAATTAAGTTCAAGGAATGCCCTTTGATTTCACTTGTTTTAGTTTGTGATTTATTATATTATAATAAAGGTAATTATGCTCACCCTAGGCACCTTTTATAGTTCATCCTCAAGTTATGTGAAGAATAATAAATCACAGCTTATAACCGACCGTCAAGTGATTAGGGGGTGAGAGAAGTTTTTTTCTAAAGGGCATGTGCCCGCCGTGAGTGATTTACTTCAACACTATATAGGAAATGGTTTAAATGAAACTTATGTTACAATATAAGGGTGTGTAAATATATAAGTTATCTGCATACTAATCACTTTTCTAGAAAATTAACTCATTTATTCTCTCAACTAAAGTTCATTCATGATGCTAACCTTAACTTTGTAGATGTTTATAGTGTCGACAAGGTTTCTTACCTTTGAATAGTAGGTTACACAGAGGAGGTATGAAATAGTTTTCTAATGTTCTAACTTCTTAATATCTCTTAACGTAGATGCTTATTTGATGTTGATTAGTTTATGCCGATCTATTATGTTTTATGGAACATTTGGTTCATGGAATGAAATAGTAATTACTAGGGAATGAAATATATAAGGAATAGAATAAGAATAGAAATATAAAAAGTTATTCTTTTGTTCAGTTCATGACTGGAATAATGCTTCATTTGAATTCCTATGTTTGATTTGGAAGAATGTTGAGTAATAGACAAGAACTAAATCTCACCATATAAAATATCCTTATATGAATTATTTTTTCTAGCTTGTCTACATTTCATGACTTGCCTAACTTGGTTTTGATTGGCCTAACTAGCCTGTTATGTTCCATGATCATAAACAACCACCTATCTACCTATTGACATATAGGTCTTATCTGCTAGCTTTGCTTGTTTATAACATAAATATTTCTTTTGTAGGATGGAATAACAAATTAATAACTATTCATGTGTAGTTATTTTTTATAATTAGTGAATCAATATGCACTTTTCTATGAGAAATGGTGTTCATGTTCATTTTTACAAATTGCAACTAAAGATATTAATATTTATGGTATGGGGATAAAAATAAAATAACAATTTTTATGAACTAAGTGAATAATTAAACTTAAACTTCACTTTTTGTACATAGTTAATGATAACTTTTTAAGGAACTTCTTGTATCATTCAAATTCCATTGGATGTTTTTTTTACTTAGACATCATATTATAATTTATGTGTCGATGTGTAGAAAAGACACGCATGAATGAACAATCCTCCCGAAGTCATTTTGTCTTCATCTTTGGAATTTGGAGTACTAATGAGGTTATTGACATGTCATTATTAATTAAGCTATCAAAAATGCTTTTCCCCTTTATTTATATAAAAACTAGGCGTACTCAACTTGATAGATCTAGTAGGAAATAAACATTTATCAAGAAATGGTGCCATCAGACCTTGTTTAAAAAAAACTCAGGTTGAATTATTTCCAAGTAAAAAATAAATTTGTTCAAAATCCAAACTTAGAAAATTATTTACTTGTCGTGCCACTTTAATGCAGATAATTAACAAGCGTTTGTCCGCCTTGGTTGATGTTATTGTTGTACTAGAAAGAAAAAAAAAAGACTATTTATCATTTTGAAACTCCAAACTCACTAATTTATTGCAAGTACAGATGCTTTTCCCATGTTTTCACATGTTTCACTTAGTACTTTGCAAGTGTTTTTTTATCTAATTTCTTATAATGTTATACTTAAGAACTTAATCTTAGATTTGCAAGTGTTTTTTTGTCCAATGTCTAATTTGAATTGTGTAACAGCCTCACCTTAGTGGAGAATCTAAGACATTGATGTTCATCAACATCTCGCCTGGGGAATCTTCATTTGGGGAATCCCTAAACTCACTCTAGTTTGCTATGAGGGTGAAGTCATGTGAGATTAGGATTTCCATCATGGAATGCCCACATGCAAGGGTTCATCACAACCTAGACGTAACCACCTTTAGATTGAGTTCTCACAAAGTAAGCAAACACACATCTTTTCAAATTTTTGGCAAACTGTTCTGATTTGCAGTGAGCATTTGATGTCAATTAAACTCAGTATTAATGAACTGTATCTAGGGGTGATATAACATATCATACTAAAAATTTTATATCATGCCGTATATCATATTGAAAATTTTAGCATTTAAAAATATATACTGATACTATACCAAAATTTCGGTATATCAAACTTTCAGTATATCGAATTTTAATATAATTAAATTTCATATCGTTCATGCTAAAATTATTCAGTATTTTGATATACCAAAATTATAAAAGAAAAAATATATATTTATCATAGTGGTGTTGATTTTCAAAATCTAGTATCATTGTTGTTGATTTTCGAAATCCAACACTACAATGATGCTAATTTTTAAAATCCAGCACCACTAAATAATTTATAAAAGAATTATTTGGTATTTTGATAAATCAAAAAATAATAAACCTCATACCAATATCGAAAAATTTGGTATGGTATAATACCATATCAAAATTTTAGGTATACCAAAGTTTTTAATATAAACGATATATGTCGGTATAGTATATATTGTACACCAAAATTTTTTATATTTTCTCTAACCTAACTATAGCATTCTAAACTCATTGTTCCTGGTATATTTCTCTGTGAACTCAGCTACAATTTATATAGTCATTTATGTTGCATAAGAAGGATATACAAAGCATATTGTCAAAACACTCTTTTTCTATTATACAATTGGTTATGTCCTTATGTAAGTTTTCAATTATAAATTGACTAGGTTGATAAATACAATTACTCAATTCAATATTATCCCCCGTGCAACTCTAACATCTAACAGTCATCCACAAGTCAACTGATATATCTAAGTCACTTTTTTAGTGCATCTTTTATGACAACAAAATATGTTTTTTTTACATAACTATATGATTGCATGACTCTGCAAATTATGCTTCATTTTCCTCATTTTTGTTACTTTTAATCTTTATGACACCTATGATTATAATTCATTGACTTAGTATGTAATTATATCAATGATTCATTTTTCCATGGTAATTTTTGTTTGCGAGATATAAATCAATTTAATTTTCAAGTAAAACAACAACTATAAGTAAAAGCAAGTTGAAGTTTGGACAACAATTTGCCTGCATCAGCCCTGACATTCAAATGATTGGCTATATTCAAAAAATTATTCCAATACATGTGGAATTAGACCTTGTTGTTCTTTATTTGTTGGGTTTCCCATCATAGTGTATGTTTTACGAAAATCAGTTTGTCGATAAACAAATATTCACACATATGGTTAAGTTTAAACAAAAGTTTAATTAAACCAAACAAACCGACAGATCTGATCGAATTTAAAAATTCGATTTGGCTATCTCGTTTTTTTTTTAAAAAAAATAATTTTTCAGTTAATTCAATTCAATTTCGATATTTAAATTCATTATTCAATTAAACCGAATAAACTGAATACTGTTATTGCTCTTTTGAATATTTACACGACTATGATTGATATATTTAAATTTTCCATTCTATTTAAAATTTTTATCCTTATTAGTTTAGGCAACCACCTAAATTATGTGGCATTGTTTTAGTAACTCAATTGGTGAAAGAGTCAAACCCAATATTTGGAATAAAAGTGTAACTCTGATGTATTTCTCATTTTCCTCTCAACATCTTTCGTATACCAGATAACTTGATAGGGTATACAAATGACTCTACAGATGACAAAACCAACCAAGTTGTAAGGTATGTTTTTGGCTGAATTTGACAGGAGCACAAAAATTTCGTTAACAAAAAAGAAGGAGAAAAACAAGAAAGTTTCTGAAGTATTATCGTGAGCTTCTGAAGTATTATACTAAATGTTGTAAGGTAATGAATTTGACAGGAGCACAAAATTTTCCTTAACAAAAAAGAAGCATTCGCTAAAGAAAACTTTTTGTACAGTTTTTGTTTCTAATTCTATCATTTATCCTAAACTAAAGTAGTTCCACACTAGGTCAGTTTTGTTTATTAAGAACGTTACTTGATGAATTAGCTGATAAAAACTGTGCTCCAGGTTCTCCAAAATCTATTTCTCCAATTTCGAAGGAAAGATGAATACCATCATTTGTTGGATGGAATAGCAAATGAATAAGTATTCATGTGTAGTTATTTTTTATAATTAGTGAATTAATATGGACTTTTCTATGAGAAATGATGTTCATGCTCATTTTACAAATTGCAACTAAAGATATTAATATTTATGCTATAGGGATTAAAAAAAATATGGACCAAATGAACAATTAAACTTAAACTTCACTTTTGCACATAGTTAATGGTAACTTTTTGAGGAACTTTTCCTATCATTCAAATTCCACTGGATGTTTTTTTTACTAAGACATCATATTATAATTTATGTACCGATGTCTAGGAAATACACACATGAATGAACAATCCTCCCGAAGTCATTTTGTCTTCATCTTCAGAATTATTGGTGCTAATGAGGTTATTAACATGACATTATTAATTAATCTATCAAAAGTCTTTTTTTCACTTATTGATATAAAAACTTTGGTTTATTTCTAGAGTATAGAAGAGCAGGTTTAAGGTTTACTCAACCTGATAGATCTAGAGGGAAAAGAACATTTTAGCAAGAAGTGGTGCCATCATACCTTGTTTAAAAGAAATTGGAGTTGAATTATTTCCAAGTAAAGGATAAATTTATTCAAAATCCAAACTTAGGAAATTATTTACTTTTCTCACCAATTTAATGCAGACAATTAACAAAAGTTTGTCCATCTTGGATGATGTTATTGTTGCGTTGGGAAGAAAAAAGACCATTTACCATTTCGAAACTCCAAACTCACTTATCTATTGGAAGTACATATGATTTTCCCATGTTTTCACATGTTTCACTTGGGATTTTGCAAGTGTTTCTATCTAATTTCTTATAATGTTATACTTAAGAATCTGATCTTAGATTTGCAAGTGTTTTTTTTTGTCTAATGTTTTTGAATTGTGTAACAGCCGTACCTTAGTGGAGAAGCTAAGACATTGATGTTCATCAAAGAATCTTCATTTGGGTAATCCTTGAGCTCACTCTAGTTTGCTATGGGATGAAGTCATGCGACATTGGAGTTTCAATATCCATAGTGGAATGCCCACATGCAGGAGCTCCTCCATCACAACCTAGATGTAACCACCTTTAGATTGATTCTCCCAAAGTAACACTTTTTTTTTTTTTTGAATTTCTAGCAAACTGCTCTAATT
This sequence comes from Zingiber zerumbet, assembly GCA_037833815.1. Lineage (NCBI taxonomy): Eukaryota > Viridiplantae > Streptophyta > Magnoliopsida > Zingiberales > Zingiberaceae > Zingiber > Zingiber zerumbet. The sequence goes on along the minus strand of JBBMJZ010000144.1, from coordinate 64,131 downwards.
TGTAATAGTGAGCATATGATTTCAATCAAACTCAATGTTGATGAATTGTATCTAGGGGTGATATAATATATCATATCAAAAATTTTATATCATATACCATATACTATACCGAAAACTTTGGCATTTGAAAAATATATACCAGTACCATATCAAAATTTTGTAATTGAAATTTCAATATATCTAATTTTTAATATGATTAAATTTCATATCGTTCATGCTAAAATTATTTGGTATTTTGATATCCGCCATTATAAAAGAAATAAATATATATTTATCATAAATCACAGTGATGTTGATTTTCGAAATCCAGTATCATTGTTGTTGATTTTCAAAATAACGCCACAGTGGTATTGGATTTCAAAATCCATAACTGATTTTTAAAATCCAATACCACTAAATAATTTATAAAAGAATTATTTGATATTTTAGTATATAAAAAAGTAATAAATTTCATACCAATATCAAAAAAATAATAAATCTCATACCGATAATCCCAAAAGTCCACTTATACATACAAACCATACTACCCATATTACACTTTTCTACATAGCATCATTCTAGCAATTCCATTGATAGATCATCATTGTTAGTTATTTATTGGAGAATTTAATATTTGGTTGTTGCAATATAACTAGTGTGCAGCTTTTATAATCTTACATAATACCAGAAAAAATCTTTGAAAACAAAATATAGAGTTTGAAATGATCTTCATTTATTTTTTTTCCTTTTTGTTTGAAGCATTAATATGCAAGTCATAATTTACAAGTCATTCATCCAATAATTTTGAATTCACTATGTATAAATTATGTTGTCTTTATTAAGTTCTATATAAGATTGTTTTTGTTTATGATCTTTTGAATTGACTATTCATGTGTTGTATTGATTAATTGGTCTTTTTATATAGCATGATAAATATATTTCTGTTTGTTCGCACCACTTTGATTGATGTTGGAAATTTTCTATGATATTAGTTAGCAAGTTCATGTTTTAATCTAAGCCACATATGTCTTCTGTGTGAATGTATAAACATGTTATCCTAAAAATGCCAAGATTGTTAATAGTTTTTAATCTCTTTATTTTGTAAAATTTACAGATTTTGCTAGTGTTGATGTTTTTGTCATGGATTAAAATTTTGTTATGTAGTATTGGAAATGAACTCTATGACTGAGTCGTGCATTCTTATACTTCAATGTTGAATTTTCTTAGATGGAAAAATAAGAAGAAAAATAACAAAAAAAATATAGGTCTATCCTGTATATACCATGTCAACGGATTTAGACCTGTCCTGTAACTTGTTTGACCGGTTTTAAACCCGCCTCAAACGGGGCGGATTTAATATAGGACATGTTTTAAACCCGCTTCAAACGGGACGGATTTAATATAGGGCAGGGTTTAAACCCGACTCATTGTCATCCCTAGTTAGAGATGGGGAAAAATACCGAATTTTCAGTATACCATACTATAGCAAAATTTTTGATATCGATATTGGTAGATTTATATCAAAATTTTTTGTTTACCTTACCAATACTAAAATTTTATTTTCACCAGTATATAATTTATACCATACCAAAATATTTGATAAACAACAAATATGAACTCACAATGCAGTGTTACTCTACACTATGAGGATCCAAGAAATATTCATAAAGAAAGAAATAATCAAAGACAATTAACTAAACAACTTACCAACAATTAAACAAAAACTAATTATGCATAAAAGTTAAACTTGTAATACATTGTCACACTATGATATAAAATCAACAATCATACATAATGAACTAAACAAAGTTCCAAAACTAATTAACATGCATCATAAGAAGATCGAACACGAAATTAAGCTAACAACTACACATTAAACAAGCATAAGAACTTAACTACAAAATTAAATAAGAACAACAAATAAATCTTAGTTAACCAATCCAATTCTCCACGATCATACACCAAGCGACTACTTCCGCCGTCACACAGAGACCCGGATTTGGAACGCCTACCCCGGTGGACAGCAACACAAAATGATTGCTGCACACGAACCGTGAAGTTTCCGTCTGGAATTGGAATGGAATCACTCACTAAAATGAATAATTCTTCTGCTTCCGGAACGCTGTCCACAAAAGAAGAGCTTCACAATGCATAGTGCTGGAGTTGCTTGAGTGAGTTCTGCCGGAAATTGGAATGAAGGAACAGAGATGTTGATGTAGCTTCCGCAGGAGAAGGATGCACCCACTGAGGTTGGTAGAAATATGCCCACCTTCGCAACGCCGTCTGCGGGTAGTCCACAACACTACTCAGTGATGGAAGAAGGAGAAACTCGCCGGAGAAGAAGAAGAAGGGGCAGCTGCCTTCCTCTGTGAAGTCTCTGCTTTCGGAACGTCATCTGCAAGGGATCCCCACAGCGGAAAGAATGAAGAAAGGAACGCCTTCCTCTTGATGAAATCATTGCCGCTTACAGGAGTTGTCGAAGCTACGCCGTCCGTTGCCAATTGGAGCAGATCGCGGAAAGGAGAAGAAAGGGTTGTGGAGGACCTTCGGAGAGAAGAAACGAGAAGAAAAGAAAGTAGAAAGGGTTGGTCGGCCGAATCCAATAACCAATAAGAATTGAAATTGGACTTTTATAGTCGGGATTTGGATAAGGCTTAGAAGTATAGGCTTTAGAAATGAATTTGAGAATTGGGTTGAGTTTTGAATTGGAGCTTGACTTTTTTAGATGAGGAACCATAATTCCATCTGCTTTCTCCTAAAATCCCAACTCTATGTTTACTTAGAATGACATGAAGTAAAATTAAGAAAAAAAAAAATATTTTTGAAAAGCTTTATTCTATTTATTTATCAAAATTATAGAACTCTAAAAAAAATGGGGTCGAAAGCAAGGAATGGTATATATATCTTTTTTGTCGCTCCACAACCGTGTCTGTCTCTAAACATTGCACACAACTAAGAGTGAGAATTCGATTAAAATTGAACAAACCGAACTAAATTAACGGAACAAAACCGAACCGAATTAATCTTTGATAAAAACTGAATAAATCAAACAGAATTTTCAATAAAACCGAACCAAATAAACTGATTTAAAAAAAAAAATCAGTTTGGCTTAATAAAAATTTGATTCGGTCAAAAAATCAGTTTGCCTTAATAAAAATTTGGCCAATGTGTAGGAAAGACACCCATGAATGAACAATCCTCCCGAAGTCATTTTGTCTTCATCTTTATGTGCCAATGTATAGAACTCTAAAGGAATGTAGTACTGAACATCACAAAAACAACAAAAAATTACAGCATTAAAAACTTGATCTCAAGTTTCAACTAATAGAATGTAACATGTAACATAGAGTAGCAAGTTTGAATTAAATTTATATAATAAGTATTCATGTGTAGTTATTTTTTATAATTAGTGAATTAATATGGACTTTGCTATGAGAAATGGTGTTTATGTTCATTTTTACAAATTGCAACTAAAGATATTAATATTTATGCTATAGGGATCAAAAAAACTATGAACCAAATGAACAATTAAACTTAAACTTCACTTTTGCACATAGTTAATGGTAACTTTTTTAGGAACTTTTCATATCATTCAAATTCCACTGGATGTTGTTTCTTACTTAGACATCATATTATAATTTATGTACTAATGTGTAGGAAAGACACACATGAATGAACAATCCTCCCAAAGTCATTTTGTCTTCATATTCAGAATTATTGGTGCTAATGAGGTTATTAACATGACATTATTAATTAATCTATCAAAAGGTCATTTTTCACTTATTGATAAAGTATTCAACCAAGAAGCTTCTCAAGAAGATGTTTTCGAAGAAATATCTCAGCTAATTCAGAGTCGCACTTGATGGCTATAAAGTGTTTGTCAATACTCTTATTATTGTTTTATAAACTATGATCATTTTTTATGGTAAATTAAGACAACAATATTTTTATTTTGCTTTTAAAAAAAATTAGCACATATATATTTCTTTTTTTCTTTCTTTCTCCTATCTTCGCCGATCATTTGTCGCGCCTCCCTCTAACCCTGCACAGTCGTCACGGCTCAATTAAGGTAAATACAACACGTTTGCTATTTTATCGTCGCAAAGAGATGGAGCAAAAGGAAACATTTAGCTCTGCTATTTGGAGCAATCCCACTACGTTATTGAACAATCCCATTTATTGCGCTTCAACTTCCGGGGAGTCCACATCGACGCCTCCTAGGCCAATCTCCACCACCGCCTTCGCCAGGAAGAGAAACCCCTATTTGCCGCCAATGTCGGCAATGGAGCCAGCCAGCGTTGCCTCCTGGTTGGGCAGGTGAAGAGACTTGGTGATCACAACCCTCTTCATCGTCCTATTCCTTGGTAAAGATTTATATAGGACTTGTTGAATTGCTGAACTTGGAAACTGATTTTATATATATATATATATATATTTCACATTACAATTAGTTGCTTATTTGATTTTTTTTCAATATAACTATTTTATTTATCATTCTCAAAATTTAACTGGCTTTTTGATATACTATTAAATTGGTATGCTTTGGCATACCGAATTATCGATATTTTTTTCACCCCTAATTAGAAACATCAATCAATAATTAAATTTAATGTTATTATAAAACACTTGATTCAAATTCAGATTGTTTTTTTTATCAAGATGTACTATGTTAACGGAATGAACAAATAATAATTGAAAAATAATATACATGTCTTTCAAGTTTATGAAGGTTTTGGCTTTGGCTAATTATTTATGTGATATTTGATTTTCATATGAACCTGAAATATCTATATTATTAATTTGAGCTATTTGTGAGTTAATTTGTGCTATTAAAATTTAAAACATTATTGTAGGAATTTGCTCGAATTATTATTCCCATTTGACTCTATTTTAATGTCAAAAAAGTTGTCAAATACTAGAAATGGTAATTTTTTTGGTTAAAAAGATTAGAAACGAGATTGTTATGCATGTAGATGATTACTTACTTCACTTATCTATCTTGTTATGCATGTAATGGAATACTTAACTTTAGATTATAATAAGTATATTGGTGAATGTTTGGCAGCTAAGGATAAGTAGTAAAGGAGACATTCTAAGTTGTTGTTGACCCATGTTTGTGCAATTATCATATATCGGTATATTATTTTAATTGAAAATTGTTTGCAACTTTAAAATAAAATTAATGTATTATCTTTTGCTACTTAGAAATTATCAGGTTGGAAGAGATGATGTTGCTCATTAGTCTTACAAATTTTGGTTGGGATTGGGTTTACTGAGTACCCTGATTCATCTGTGTGAGTGTCTTTTATCTTATTATTGAAGATATATATATAACTTTATGTTGGTGAAAGATGCTCTTCTAAGTTGATAATGATTTTACGTGAGTAAATATCACTTTTTAAAAGATTTCTTCTTAGACAAATTGTTATTACACGTTTGATGCGATAATGGGAGTTTGATATCATATTACACTATCGATAGTGAATTAAAATCGAATCGAATTGAATTAATCGAAACTGAACAAATTGAATTTTTTTTAACTAATCGAACTAATTAAATTTTCCAATAAAACCTGAATAAATTAAACCGCTAAAATATTTATTAATTTGATAATTAACTAGATTTTTCAATAATGATAATTATCATTGAAGATTTACTAATTAGTTAGGGATTTATAGGTCCACTTACTTAGAAGTTTACAGATTTATTTTTTATATTTTCGTTTATTCGGTTTAACCAAATAATAGATTTTAAAGCCGAATTGAATAAACAAGTCATTTCATTTGGTACCAAATCTAATCCTAGCGAGGTGTGGGAAAGATTGACCTATATGATGGTGTATCCACCATTGAACATCACATGCCACTACTTGGGAATATTCTGGGTTATTGGGTTATGAGTTGGACTTTAGGTGTGATTAGATGTCAATTGTCAAGTTTGAAACATGAAAGGTTGTAACATATCAGGTTAGTCTCATATGGTGAGTTGTGGCTAATAGAAAAGCTTCACAAGCTTAGATGGATGAGCTGCTATTAACTTGGGATTAAGTATTTAAGCCAGTTTTGACAAAGAAGGCGTCTCATGTAAATTGACCATTTCAATTATGTATTTGCAAAGTTTGCCATTGTATTTTGTTGTTCTATTTGATCAATCCTCAATTTTTGTCAATCAAGGACATTTGTTTCTATTTATTAGTGTCTGATGCAAAATATTATTTCTATCCAACACAGGTTGCATTTATTTGTAAAAAGTCAATCCAAACTTTGAACTTATCAGCTGGAAAATAGATAGAAAAGAAGTTAATTTACTTCATTGTCTGTTTGTTTCTTCAGATTTCACAAGTCCTAAAGATCCAAAATTTATCGAGTCAATTGGTAATATCAATTTCTTAGATGATACTTTCTAAAATCATTTTGTTTATTTCTATAACAAGTTATTTTTTGCAATGTCA
>JBBMJZ010000144.1:24079-37413 GCA_037833815.1 Zingiber zerumbet | reverse complement strand
TGCAATTTACTTTTTTAAAAGTACCAGATTCTTTTTCATTGAGCAATATTTTCTTCAGTATATTTGTATTCGTGAACTTTATTGTGAGCCTGGCATGAACATAAAGTTATTTACATTAATTGAATTTTGGGTTCACCAACTTCACTAAGACACTGACACTATCAACAATTAGTCCGCAGACTAATTTGATAAACATCTCTATAATTATGAAACTTGTAGGGGTAATATATAATTTTGTCCCCTTAAGTACTTTATTCTAACGTGCAATAATTTCACAATAAACACATATCTCAATAACTATGAAACTTTTGGGGCTAATAATTTAATTTTGTCCTCTTAGCATTTTATTCTCATCTCAATTTGAACCACCAATCTGCAGTATCCAAGCAGGAGCAGAGCTCCTTCATCAAATTGTCTATGGAGCAATCCCCAGAGCATACATGTCATCACACATGCCCATCTGCAAGTGAATTGGCAGTTCATATTCCAGATTATCTTTTCAAAAAGTTGAATGAATTTTGTCTTGTTGAAGGTGGCAAGACTGCAGAATAATAAATATTCAGTTTTTGCTACTGCTTGCCCCTTAATCTTTGCTATTAATTTAGAGAAATCCTGCCAAAATAACAGGATGGGGCTTACCTTATGCTGCTTCAATTTTCTTCAGCTTGTTGCCATATCTAGAGGGGCTTGACTCATGTCTATATGATGAAATTCTTGATAATGCTTTTGAAGAGGTATTTAGTTGTTTCGACTAAAATTTCGCATTTTCTAGCCAAATGTGTCATTATTTTGACTAATAATTTAGTTGACATTAAGAAAAGCATGCTTTACCTCCTTGCTTGAGTATGATTCAAGCCTCACTGAATAATATTGGTATGATGTGGCGCCTTTAATCACCCTTGAAGGAATTCATGCCCAGCACCAACTAATTTCTCATCAGGTTGGTCCTATATTTCAACTTGTAGAATGGAACCTCAATCTCATCCTCATCTTTGCATAGCAATTTTAATAGTGATAACGTCTTCAAATCGATCCACAATTTACGTAAAATGTATTAGGTTATTTAATGTGCATATTTTCTGGTAATAGGATTAGGACTAGGTAGCCAAATATACTATCAAATAAACCTAGTAGATTGGTGTATTGCCTCAATCATCTTTAACCACAAGTTCAATTTAGTAAATATGTACTAACTGCAATTCTGATGAAAATAGTTTAGTTTGAATGACAGAAATTGAAGGGAAAAAAAAAAAGATCCAATGAACAGAACTCACTTGTGAGGAAGGATAGCTAATGTCTGTATTGGAAAGTATGCCCACTTAGGGGCATTTTGGTAATATCACTTGTGAGATCATGGGTTGTTATTCTCATGATCTTACTTCTCTATAATTCCCATGTCTCCATGATTCCTACTACGAAGTAATGGGAGAAATGGATAAGGTAAGTGTGCATTATATAAAGAGCACATTGCAGAGTGATGAAGATAAGGAGAGACTTCTAACACTTTGTTCTTGAATCGCCGGACTCTGGATTGAGACGTTGTGGATCTGCGGTGATAGTTTGTTCGTGATTATCATCCCGATTATGAGTTTGATTCGAGGAGTTTTTCTTCCCAGATCTTCAATATTCATTCGCTGAGGTACATTTTGAAAACTCAAGTCTATTTATTTTTCGAGAAATTAAAAATATCACGCTTCCGCTTCCGCATTGTGATATAATAAATCTAACAGTCTGATCCCGAACATTCCACAAAATTGTTGTGCTGTATGTCTTTCCCTTGTCGTTCAACATGCCACTGCCGTCGACCAGCCCTTCAGGATCCTGCAAACACAGTTTGACTTATCGAAAGAACTGGGAAGTCCTGTCGAGCACACAGATGGTGCGCACCATTGTTGCAACTCAACGCTGAGTTTGAGTTTGTTAGTGAAGTCCGGAGAGGTCAGAAAGATGACATTGAAGTCATTGGTTGGGAGGTCGTTGAGGAAGACCATGAACTCTGGTGCTGGCGTTGCCCATTGCTGAGCCCACTGGCGGATGGCCCTGATGATTTCACCTATCAGCAACGGCCAACAGGTAATTAGTCCCTGAAAAGCAACCGAGATCGACGATTGTGAACCTCTCTCGTGTTGCCTTGGCTGCACAGGTTTTGACTTGACTGCTGAGTCCACTTTGATGTGCTTCATGACTTCCAATGTCTTCTTCTGAACAAAAACAAATCTAGAAAATTAAGGGATCACGGACGTTGGGGTGATCGTCTGAAACACTGTTTGCAATTCATGTATCCGAAGGGAAGAGTTTAGAGCATAGTCTCCACGTCCATGCTCACAGCTCGAATGATGCTTGAAGGTTTCATAGGGTGCCAAGGTTCTCAGAATTTACTTGAATTTTGTTTTTTCTCACAATTAATTGTAGGCAAGTGAGCTGCTCAATCACATGCGCCCAGCAAAGTCAGTCTATGCTAAGTTCATGGACAATAACAAGATCCATCAATCACATCACTTCGTTCTGTAAGTATGTGAAATCAAGGTTAAGATGGGCAGGACATGTGATTCAAGTATTAGACCTCTACAAGTTACAGAGGATCCAAAAACTGTTTGGAACCTTTTCAGTTTGAAATTTTTGTCTGTTCGTATTGCAAAACACATCTCATTTCTTGCTCTGCAAATTGTTTTATATGCACATCACAATGAAAGATGGTTCTCTTTATCCACTGACTGATGAAAAAAAAAGATTTAAGTGTATGATGAGACAAACATACCTGAGATGGTTCTAAGCATTATTGGTTCACTGAATTGGCTTCCTGCAGTTGTATATACTATAATATTTTTAATGATTCTAAGATGCTCAGCTGAACATCATCAGTGTTCTTTTTGCAAAGTAATAGTTGATTATTTACTAAATGCAAGATTAGCATTTTTTTAAGAAAGGATAAATTTAATCTTTTATTCACTTGTACAGGTATTTGGCGCATCTGCAAATATCATGTGCTTCACAATGAATCTTAATATTTATTATTTGTTTGCCATGAAACTTTAAAAATTTTAAACATTATTAATGTCAATTAAAGCAATTGCTAGGCCATCAAAGAAAACAACAAATTCTATATAAAAAATAAATTTACAAGCACAAAAAGCTTGAATTGAAACCCATGCAGAAGTAGAAGGGAGGTTCATGAGAGATTTATTAATTGTTTCCTCTGAAATCAAATGGGCTTCATTTATATTATGTAATGGATAAGAAAATTTGATGTATTCTGAACTATTTGTGAAGGTAGATTATTCAGACAAATGATCATAAAGAAGAAATGTTTAATTGTTTGAACTATAAGAATATAATTGGTATTAACATGAACAAAGATCCCACATATTTATACCGCTTAAGTTTTGACAAATCCATTCTTATTGTAACAACTAATCAGTCAAATTTGAAAATTATTGAAACTGAAATAGCATTAATCTACTGTTGTAGATGTAGAACAATGGGATCAACAAAACTGGATTTGGAAGAGGTCGCAAATAGTAGCATGGAAGCACAAAAAAACAAAATGAGGTTGAGAATTACCATCGTGAAAGACTGACAACGGCAACACATAATAACAAGCAAAAGGTAAGTAACATTCTTTAGTCTGTATACAATGCAAAAACATAATTCTAAAATAATATGCTATATTAATATTTCAAATACTAGATCAATGTATACATAAAGATTACAAATGTCACGAGTATATTGAAAGTAGAAATTTAGTACGCCTCAGACACCCAAAAGAGCAGATACTTGATCAACGTACACATAAAGGTTACAAATGTCACGAACATATTGAAAGTAGAAATTTACTACACCTCAGACATCCAAAAGAGCAGATACTTGATCAACGTACATAAAGATTGCAAATGTCATGAACATATTGATAGTATAAATTCACTACGCCTCAGACATCCAAAAGAAACTCTGAAAATTTTTACAAAAACACATTATAAATTGAGACAACTGTATCTCATTCTCAATATCAACAGACGAATCAAGATAAAGAAACTCACATTCAAAATGTCCGAAAAAAATTGAAACATCAACATATCCATCTAGATCAAAAATAAATCATAAATTATTTTAAAATATACTACTACTCACAAATCATGATATAAACAATAATAATATTCATGACTTTTAATTATAATTAAAAATATAAAATTAGAATTGTAATGTTATTTTGACTGTCTAAATTATTAGATAATTTAAATTTTATTCAAGAGTGTAAATTTTTAACAGACTTAATGGTCTAAAATACTATGACAATGTAATAATTAATTCATAATCTTACTTATTAAATCTATCATTTTTATATTTTATGATACTATTTTTTAATTTTTTTTATTTTAATATTTAATTCAAATATAGTGAATGAAAAAAATGAGAAATGAAATCCATTACCTTATCTGTCCTTATCTGTCGATAATTCTAAAAAATAAAAATCCTCCATCTGAAAATTAAAAATAATCTCTTATGAGTGAAAACAAATAAAAAATTTATCAATTATTTCAAAAAATATAAATACTTTTACAATTGAAATAAAAGTTTTCATTTTATGTAGACTATTTAAGCTATTTCTTAAAAAATTACTTACAATTTTAAAAGCATGTTGTTCCATGATGACCCAATATAGGTCTAACTTTTTTTTCCAAAGCCCTATTCAATAAATATAAAGTTTTACATGATATTCAATTTTAAAATAAAAAAACTCAAATGTACCTTTAACTATGTGAGTTGCTCCCTGCAATCTCAAAAATAAAAAATATTTAAAATTTTAAAAAATATATAATAAAATGTTTAACACAAATTAAAAATTCATATTGTTTTCATTTCCAATAATAATTATAAATGAAATATTCAAAAATATTAATGTATCTGTTTATAATAATTCTTAACCTTATAAAACATAAATTCATTAAACTATATATGAAGAGAAACAACTTACGAGTTAGCAGTGTTTGAGGAAATCCAAATATTTTTGCAATGTCAATCTCTACCCATAACAAAAAAAAAATAATTATTGAATATAAAAAAGCAAAATAAGTATTAATTTATTTCATGCAATACCTTGGATTCTTTAAATAAAATTTCTCTATTATCAGAGATGCTAACCTGTGTCATCCGGTGAGCTATAGATTCAAAATAATCTACCTCAACTTTTAATCGTTCATACAGGAATCGATTTGAATCTGTAATTATAATATAATATCAATAAATAAAATGGAAAGAAAACATATTTTATGAAATAGAACATTGAATTTTAAAACTAACCCATTTCTTCCATAGGTTCCTTTCCTTTGTTGCCAGATTTAGATCGAGACGAATTTATGTTTATATAAATCTCACAAACCTGTAGAAATCAAATAAATAAAACACCATAAGAAAAAAATATTTTTACATATATATATATAGAAAATTAAATCACAAAAAAATGGAAAATTATAATAATGAAATATGAGTCAGGAAAAAAAATTGTCAGTATAAGGAAAATGTGAGATGAAACCAATCTCCTTGAAAGTATTTTTACAGATTGTGCCAATCTTCCATGACGCTATCCATGGGCATGGCTCAGATTGTGCCAATCTTTACCGATGATCCATGCAGAAGTTCCACATCTAAATTGGTTGCTAATACGACCAATAAAATCAAAAGTAACATTCAAAATGAATAACCCTTTCTTCCCCGCAGATGTGTCCAACGGACCAACTAAATACAACTCTCCAAGTAGAGAGAGAATGGATGCCGAAGATGAAAACACTATTTTAACCACAACAATAAAAATTTAAAAAAAAATAAAATAGATCCTGAACCCACAAGCGGACATCTCATAACAGAACTTCGCAGACCGAAATCAAATGAAAAAATAGAAAAAGAAAAAACTTCTCCTAGAATGGAAAACGGATCGCCAAAAGAAAATAATCTACGAGATGAGATCCTCTATCCCAAAAATGATGTGTTCCCATGTCCTCTTGCCGATCGGACAGGTTAAATCACATCTCAAGGATGCAGTGCACATCGAGGATGTCATTACCAGCCGATTGAAGAGAGGACATGGGGACACATCATTTTTAGGACAGAGGATCTCAACTCATAAGCTACACAGCATACGAACATTCCCAAACCTAGGCTGCAACTGTGCAGAAACCCTAACAAGCCCCATTTAGAAGCATTTTAGGTAGAAAGAGCCGAGATCGAAAGCCTCACCTAAGTCTTGAGAGGGTATAGGGCACGTCAAATATACTGGTAACGGAGTGGGTGGGTCGGCTAATGGCTCGCTGGAAAGAGCTGTTATGCCAGAGCCACGAATGGGCAGCTTGTGCCAGGCCTGAGCCTAATAAAGGTCTAAAGGTCCCAAGCCAAACATGGGCTCAGTCCGGGCATCAATATTTATAAAATACTTGAGCTAATAAAGAGAAATAGTTAATAGGTAGGCATCCCATGGGCCCCCTCCCCTTATGTTTGATATTCTTCCAGAAATAATGCCCTCTTTTTTCTTCTTCTAGTTCTAGTAGAGATTTCCAATATGGCTTTTAGATGGAAAGCATCGACGTGCAGAAAATTAAGGAGTAAGAGATGGCGAGGATAATTTTAAAAAGCTACACATAAAGGATTGTAAATGCCACTAACCTAATGAAATATAAATTTTCTACAACTGGTGTGAGACACTCAGAAGAGACTCTTAAATTTTCACATAAACACATTATAAATTGAGCCAACTATATCTCATTCTGAACATCAACAAATGAATCAAGATGATAAAAGAACTCACATTCAAAATATCTAAAAAGTTACAACAGCAACATATCCATCTGGATCAAAAAATAAATCATAAATTATTTTAAAATTTACTACTATTCACAAATCATGATATAAACAATAATAATATTCATGACTTTTAATTATAATTAAAAATATAAACTTAATGGTAGTGTAATTTTTACTATCTAAATTATTAGATAATTTAATTTTTTCCAAGAGTATAATTTTTAACAAACTTAATAATGGTCTAAAATACTATGACATATAATGTAATAATTAATTCATAATATCATTTATTATATCTATCTTTTTTAATATTTTATGATTTTATTTTTTATTTTTATACTTAATTCAAATATAGTGAATGTAAAAATGAGTAAAATGAAATTCATTTACTTTATCTGTCGATAAATTAAAAAAACTGAGATCATCCATCTAAAAATTAAAAATAATCTCAATGTTATGAATGAAAACAAATAAACAAAATTATCAATTATTTTTTAAAATATAAATACTATTGCAACCGAAATAAGATTTTTCATTTTAAGTATACTATTTCTTTTTAAAAAAACTTACAATTTTAAATGCCATTGGATTATTTCCAAGCGCTTCAATATCCGTTTTACTTTCTTTTTTCCAATGCCCTATTCAATAAATATAAAATTTTACAAGCTATTCAACTTTAAAATAAAAAAATTCAAATGTACCTTTAATTGTATGGGTTCCTGCCTGCAATCTCAAAAATAAAAAACATTTAAAATTTAAAAAAAATATATACAATAAAATATTTAATACAAATTTACAGTTTATATTATTTTCATTTCCAATAATAATTATAAATGAAATATTCAAAGATCTTAATGTAAGTGTTTATAATAATTCTTAACCTCGTGAAAAAATAAATTCATTAAACTATATAGGAAGAGAAACAACTTACGGGCCAGCATTGCTAAGGAAATCTAGACATTTGTGCAATGTCAATCTCTACACATAACCAAAAAAAACTAATTATTGAATGTAAAAATAAATAAATAAATAAATAAGTATTAATTTATTTCATGCAATACCTTAGATTCTTTGAATTGAATTTCTGAATTATCAGAGATGCTAATTTGTATCTATCTGGTGAGTAATAGATTCAAAATAATCTATATCTGCTTTTTAAGCATTTGTATAGGGATCGATTATCTTCTATAATTATAATATAATATCAATAAATCAAAGGGAAAAAAAATATTTTATGAAATAGAATATTTAATTTTTAAACTAACTAATTTCTTCCATGTTTCTAATATAAATGTCCCATACCTGTAGAAATCAAATAAATAAAACAAGAAAAAAAAATATTCATAGACTTCAAATTCAGATACCAATTCATATATAAAAGGCAGCTCTATACAATTAAACGTACTTTGACTTATTTGTTAAAATCATTTGGGGCAGAACTTGAATTCTCTGAATACAACTTAAGTTGATCTGTCAACTTAGTCGGCCAATGTAACTTGGTTGAACCAGACTTAGACGGCTTAAAAGACAAGCACGAGCGGACATATATTGTAAGCCCGAGCGGGAGTATAGCTCCCCACCGGGATTGCAACCTCCGACCGACGATGCTTTAGTCCGAACAGAGTTCTTGTGCAGCCGAAATCATTGGACGTCATCATGGAGCAGAGGGCCACTCATGCGACCAGATTGCTAGTCCGGTTGGCGAACACAAGTCGTCGGGTCGTGTGACCTTGTTGAGGAGCGGCCAAGTCAAGCTGAACGGGGCACTACTCAGTCGAGCAGGAGATACTCAGCCAAGCGACTATCCCACTAAACCAAGCAGAAAGATCGCTTATGTATCTCTCAATATCCTTTTGGGAGAGTGCCGCTGACATCGAGCATGGTCAACAGGCAGATTGTACGATGAAAGCTTCCACTACAAGTCCTTTCATAGGAAACTTGGGGAAGCATGCCTACCTAAGGAAGCGAGCACGCGAGCTACAGGAGCTCTATATAAAGGGAGGTTCAAACACCAGCAGAGGTACGCACGCTATCTACTATTCACTTCTACTATTGCTCTGCAATTTTGCTCTTTCTCCAGTGACTCACTTGGGCATCGAAGGGCCAACGTCGGGGACTTGTATTTTTGCTCTTTCTCCGGTGACTCGGGCATTGGAGGGCCAACGTCGAGGACCCCTTCCCCGGCCCGACACTGACGATTCTTGTTTTGCAGAGCGGAGCCAGGTCTATGTGCAGTCAAGAAGAAGCCATATCCCCAACTTGCCATCTAAACTGTTTTTGAACAATATCATTTAGTATATTATTTTTTGCCTTCTTAAAAAAGTGTTTGACTGTCAGTCTTGATCCTTCTTTTACCACATGCGTTTCCTTTTTGTGGTTATATTTTTTTCCAATATTTTGAATGAATATGTTTTAGTTTTTGTTTATCTTTTGTTTTGATATTCTTTTCATCTTTTGTTTATTGATGGAACATTCTGCTTCCAATTTAAGAGGTAAAATAATGTTTATCTTAAATGAAAATAAGAAATTAAATATTTTTATAATATAGAATTAGCTTGATTAAACTAGAATTAGTCACGATTGATTATTTGATTTATTTGTTAATTCTAGTTTAATTGGGATCAAGTTTAGACACATGAGCGCATACACCAAAAGCTTCGATGAATTCTAATTTTTGTTTCAGCATGGGAGCATAAAGGAAGAAATGATCAAGACTAAATTTTTTTTATGCTGAATTTAGGGTTGGTAATCTTAAGGTCATGTCAAAATAAAATTGAATGAAAAATAAAAGATATATTTTACTTACAAAATCTTTCCAATACCTCCCATGCCAAATGCGAAAGGCCCAAAATGGGTTTTTCCTTCTTCCTGAAGTTCCATGGGTAAGCCAAATCATATTCGACTTATCCTCATTTCTTTGACCATGCTGGAACATCTCAAGAAAATTTGATACCTATCAAAAATCAACCATTCACTGTTTAGCTTCCAGTTTTCCAACAGATGTCATAGATCACAACATATGAGTCAAAGAGAAAGAGGCAGAACAAATATCAGATTTCTTTTGGATATCTCTTACATTTACATCAATGGTCACTCAAATTTAATATAATCAAATATCAACCTTATTTGATAATGTCTAAACTAATATCTTTTCTCTTTAATTTCCTAAATAAAAAAGAAAGAAATCGTAGTGACCATGACAAGTACATGCATAAATTTCCTTATCAATAATGTGTTATGCTATGATCGTTATCGGATTGTTTTCTCCGTTTTTTTTAATATATGCAATTAGTCAAAAGTCACGTGAGCTAAATCATATAAATAAATAAACAAGCTTTATTTATATTCATTTACTAACCTATTTCTTCATTGTTTTTCTTGAATCACTATGTTTCCAAGTATTCATTGATGATGCTTGAACAAGCAAGTTTAAAGACTAAATGTTCACAAATTTCATTTTAAAGACTACAACCAGTGACTAAGTTTAGGCTTAGAAATCTGATTAACTAAGTTCAAAGGCTATGCAAGTTCAAAGGCCAAATGTTCACAAATTACATAAAGCTTAACAACTAAAATTGGAGTCAAAGTTTTTGTTCATATTAGAAATACCCTCATCTAAGTTTAGAGACAAAAAAAAATCAAGAAATCATCAACCATATAACAGACATTTCATAAAGCAAAGATTTCAAATACTACACATTTCATACAGATATAAAGACAAAAAACAAAAAAACTTGAAACAAAAGAGACAGGATTAACAAAACTAAAGCGGCGTAGCACCAAACCAGAGCAGCGGCGGAGCACCAACCCAGAGCAGCAGAGACGGCAAAGACAACGGCGGCATGAGGGTGAGAAAAGATAGATTTTTGGGAGGGTTAGGGTTAGAGAGGATATAAAGAAGATGGGGAAAAGTCACGTGAACGGGTGGAAATGTTTGATTTTAAGAAAAAGTTCATCGAGTTTTAGCATTTATAATTTGGCCCTTTTTAATTTTTTTTAATATTTCATTAGTTCAATAACTCAGCAAAACTAAGAAATCCAGCCTAGCTATTTTCTGTATGAAGGGGATGATTCCTTTCTATCAAATACCCACGATACATTGGCAATATAATAGATCTTCAATAAAAAAGTAATCAATCAGTAGATCAAGACCTTTTCAGTGGGAACTAAAAATTAACATATATGTGGATAACAACTAATATTTGGTTGAATTATTATATCTATGTTAGTCGCTAGAGTATTAAGAAATAATATAAATTTTTGTCTATAGTTATTATATTCTTAGTAAAATTATAGACTACTAAATTTGGTTTCCCAATATATAACACATCCTACAAATCGGTCACTTTCGGATCCATGCTTGATCTTTAGTCTTTTTTTTTCATTTTATAACAATTATATATGCTTAAACGATAAGATCCATGGTCGATACATGATAAGTGAGCTAGAAAAAATATTTGTCTGTACAAGAAAAACTAAGCGAAACCGATCGATGCCGGAAGTACAATGTTACACTGACAATTTGTGGATACTGCCACTGATAATTTCATTTCCACTCCTACTGTCTATATAATGCTAAGTGTTATAAAAACATCCTTTGAATTTCCACTCCTACAATTTGTATAATGTCATAGACTCCTGATTTCTAGGCGCTAATATTTTATTGGATCTTCTTCTATGCAGAATCGGAGGAGAAGCTTCTCTTGGGAGAGGAAGGTCCCTTCACGGTCAATCATTCTAACATCGTTCCCAGTACGTCATCTCCGCATGTCTCGGAGAAGATCACCCACCATTTACTAGAGGTTGATTTTGAATAAAATTATGTAAATTTCATTGCCACCAATTTTTTAAAATTTTTTGTTTTGGTTCTAATTATAGTTCAAACTATTATATATATTTCCCCTCAGTTTATAATCTTAGTAGAGCTAGAGGGTACATTTGGATAGATGCCCCCACTGATGTGGAAAGATGTAGAGTTAGTTGCTTAACACTTACGTGATACATTTGTTATAAAGGTGTATGAATTGGTGAGCATATTCAGACACATGACTTGTACTGATGTGAAAAAGATGATGTTAGTTGCGTATCCTTTACGTGACCAGGCACCACGTAAAGGAAGATGCAGAAGACAGTTGTTGAGAACAAACATCTCGGTGATTATTTTAAGATGTGTTGAGACAGTACTTCTCTACCTCCTTGGGAGGCATGATGGTTTATAAGGCGATGGTTATCCGACTTGTCTAGTGTTGTTCAATGGGAGACCCTGACCCATGGATCGATTGGATATGGGTAGATATCCTCGCTGGTACATATAGATATATGATCTGTAGTGATGCAGTGCATGTGGTGTTACTTGGTTAACACCTACGAAGTTCCACCATTACCGAGTGGAAATATCATATAATAATCTTCGAGGAGCATAGTGACGATCGACAATTATGCCGGTTAACTATTTGTTGATGATGCTCCTCTACCCTTGTGTCCACGGTTTGTCACTAGAGGTTACTAAACCTTTGCAGCAATCGTAGTTTGTGTTACAAGACAATGGTTAGTCGTCTCAGCTAACATTGCCTCTATAAGTAGCTCAAGACCTTGACCACATGATCATTTACTGAAGGTCTTGAAGTCTATATGTTAGATTAGGATGTTCGACCTTTTGTTGACAGTTATCAGAGGACATTTTACAGGTATGATTATGAGAATTATGGAGATACTCTCTTGATGGGTAGAATTATTAGTCAGGAGGTTGAGTGACCCTTTAGATTTTGGATTGTCATTCCTTTACTGTGAATTTTTGAGTATTTGAAAAGAATGAGATTCGACATACTCTCTGAATATTTTTAGATTAGAGTAGTAGAGTTTTGTATACTCATATCTCATGGATTGATCGTATCTCTACCATTAGAGAATTGTTGATTAACGATCAGGAAGTCAAGGGATATTCCTTGGACTTTAGTAGACATACACCTTTGGTAGGATGGTGATATATTTTTATATCTCGATAGTACCCCATGATGAGAGCGGATCACTAGAAGTAGATGTGTGTGAGGACATGACTAGTCCGTCTCACTAAAGATATATGATAATAAACTTCCCTAGTAGATATAGTCTTTGTAGTGGAACGACATAGACGTGCAATGTTGAACCATGATGGATATATCTAAGCTTATTAGCACTGGTTGTTGAAGGATGGATGTTTTCCTTTTTTATCATTGTTCAGGGGATTATCAGGTTTGATTGATGTCGAGGACGATTTGAGATTAGTGGATATTGTTGGTGATCAGATTATAGACCTATTGCTAGTGATCTTACGGTAGAGAATGTTCGTTGTACGGATATTATAAGTCTTTGGTTTTATCATTTAGATTTACAGTGTCCTAGATGTTTTCATGGACTCGATGAATTTGGTATTCTTAGGATATTTGGATTAGTGATATTGTCCTCAGTTACAGTATTGTGATCTATTCCAGATCTGAGGTGGATCGCGTACACCATCTTCGCATAGTTCTAGGAATGTTTCGACGAGAACATCTATATGCAAA
>JBBMJZ010000143.1:19448820-19465313 GCA_037833815.1 Zingiber zerumbet | reverse complement strand
GTTTAAACTCAACCCTATAATAAATCTACCCCGACAGGACAGGTTAGGATTCGCCTAAACGGATTTAAGGCTGGTTCAAGGTGGGTCCTGGATTTAACAGGACCCGCCCTGACCCATATATATATATATAACTAAATATATAGTTTATTAATATAATTATAAATTTTCTTATATTTAATAATTAATATTCTAATTTAATTTTTATTTTATCATATTTTAATATTGAAATAAATATATTTTAAATATAGCGGGTTTAGTGGGTCTAATCCGGACCCCCCCTGGTTCACTGGGCGGGGTGGGGCGGGTCCAAAAGGAGGCGGGACAGGTTTGACTCAATCTGGACCCACTATCATCCCTACCTTAAATTATAAAAATAAAATCTTATTAATATAATTAGGAGCATAATTTTTTTTTTTTAAAAAAAATCACTGATGGCGACATTGGGCGCCTAAGATAACAAGTGGTGTATATATACTCATCATGACTACCACTAAATATCTAGTGTTATTTTTATTTTTTCCATTTTCACTTCTTTAACTTAAATATTATACCCAAAACTCAAAACATTAATTATACCCTAAAAAATATTAACACCCCTCATGGATTAGTGTTTAGGATATATATACAGAGGGATGATATTCTACCTATCTTATGTGGCACACCCCATACATACCTTAAAAGAAATTTAGTTTGAAAATTTGTTATGCTTAATATTATAACTCAATGCTTAAATTCTAAAGGTAAAACCTTAAATACATACTACAAGGTTAAAAAGTAAACAAAAAAATTATAAAAAAAAATTGTTGCATTGAACTCCACAACATTTTATCCACAGTACTCTTGCCACGTGGGTAGGCGCCCTTAGTCATGTACACCCCATGCATACAAAGGGCATGTATCTTTTTTCTCTGATCTATATATATACCTTATCTACCCCGGGCGCACACCGCCGTGCATGCCTGAGGGGAGCTAATCATGCGACAACGTTGACTGCCAGCTACCATGTAGCCAGTTCCCCTCACACGCACAAGGAGGTGTGCATGCTAGGGTGGGCAAGGTAACACACTATGTGTTTTTTTTACTTATTTTCGTCTAAATACTATACCTTAAATCCTAAATTCTAATAAAAAAAAAATATTTGGTGCACATGAGTGTGTAACGTAAAGTAAGCTAGTAGCATATATATACTCACCCACGATGAGCGGCCACCGTGGGTAACAATGCATTTTTTATTTTGTTATTTATTTATTTATTGCTTGAGGATATGACGTTTATGATTTTACTTTTAGGATATAAGCAAAAAAAAAAAAATCAAAATAAAAAAATTAGAGTGTTTACGGGGTGTGTAGCGTAAGCGCAGAATATCAAAACTCATATATATAGTGCACCGCCTTGTGTGCACCTCTACTATGCAATTGAGAGTCGGGGGTGCTCATAAGTCATAAGTGATTCGGGAGCCCGACACTTACTCACTCAAGGTGCCAGATCACTTTCGGGCGTCCCAACTCTGACTCACTCGAGGTGCTCGGATCACTTTCACTCAGTTATGCAACGCAAGCGCAGAAACGAGGTGCACACCATATCAAAATTATATGTATATATAGATGTTATCTTGCACACCTGACCCTACACATACCTCATGAGTACTTAATTTTTTTTTTTCCATTTTGATTTTTATAATATTATAATCTAACTTCTAAATTCTAACAACAAAATTTTATTGTCAAAACCGGAAGCTTAAAAAGAAATAAACAAAAAAAAATTAACATTTCACTAATTGCAAGAGCCGCCCACACCGACCGCCCATAGCGATGTGTAGGCATTTTTTCACTTTAATTTTTTTTTTGTGTGTTTAATGTTATAACTCAACCACTAAACCTTAAAGGCAAAATTTAATCGGTTGTTTTAAAAAAAATAAACAAAAAATAGTTTACGTTGGTAGGTACATGCACGCATAGCGCTTGCGCCTAGTGTAAACTTCTTATATATATGCGAGTGGCAGTGGACGACATCCAATCACCTGACTTGACTTTGACCGAATTTTTTTAATCCCTCTCAAGTCTCATCTTCATGCAATAAATTATCTCTCCTTTAGTTGCATGCAACATGCACAGCCACCACTATGGTGTTGTTCTTTAAAAATCAGCACCATCTTAGTGTTGATCTTTAAAAATCAACACTAAAAGGTCTTGGTGCTAGTTTACGAACCAAGGTGTGCTGACTTGTCAAATCAGTACCATCACCAAAGCTACAAACCAGCACTACTTAGCCTTAGTGCTAGTTTGTAGAAATCAACACCTATTAGTGCCGATTTCTACAAACTAGCCCCAAGACTACAAACTAACACTATTTAGTCTTAGTGTTGGTTTGTAGAAATCAGCACTAATAGATGCACCAAGACTACAAACCTGTATTGGTTTCTATAAACTAGTATCAAAGTGGTGTTGATTTTCTACAAACCAGTATCAATGAGGTGTTGAATTGTAACCTTGGTACACCATTTGATACTGATTTTTATTAACCAGCACTAGTGATGACTGTAGAAATTAGCACCACATGATGTTGTTTATAGAAATTAACACCAAGGTCATAAATTAACACAAATGTGGTATTAGTTTGTAGAAATCGAAAGCAGTACTATTTCGATGTTGATTTATAGAAATTATCATCATTTTATATGTAAGAGAAAAGATAGTTATTATGCACGTAGATGACAAAAATTAAAAATTTTAAATTTTAACTATGTTTGATCGTCCAGATAATATATATATTTTGGGTATTGCTAAATAGTTAGAATCTGGCCAGTTAGAATCAATGCATGCAAGTATACATATGGGTATTTTAGTAATTTCACATGTACATATTAATTATATGCATGTACATACATGCATTATAATTGGATGATAATAATTGGGTGATAGGAATTTCTGACCAGTCAGATTCTGGCCATATAGATATACTGATATATTTTTGTTATCATTATGCTTTCTTCTCCGTTTCTACGCCTGTCTGTCATGTTTTTATTTTTTCTTTTTACCAAAAATAAAAATAAAAATAAAAATAAAATAATCGAAGGTGCTCAGAGAGAGAGAGCCTTTTTTTTTTTAATTTTTTTATTGCGTCTTCTTCTTCGCGTTCTCGATCTAGGGTTGCATAAAGCAGGGGTGGAACAAAATTTGTGAAAGAGAAGGGTTTTGGTTTCGCTTTCTTCCTTCTCCTCCTCTTCCCCTTCTCTAACTCTCTTCCGATGCGGAAGTATCGCTCAGCCGTGGCAGCGCCGCCTGCGGAGGTCGCAGTCGAGGTGGCCGTCCCCACGCGGTACCGCGGCGTCAGGAAGCGGCCTTGGGGTCGCTTCGCCGCCGAGATCCGAGACCCCTGGAAAAAGTCCAGGATTTGGCTCGGTACCTTCGATTCCGCCGAGGCTGCGGCCCGCGCCTACGACGCCGCCGCCATCGCCCTCCGTGGCCCTGACGCCAAGACCAACTTCCCCTCCCACCACCGCCTTCCCCCACCGCAGCGCCCGATGTCCAGCAGTCACAGCAGTACACTGCAATCATTCAGCGGGCCTCGGGTTCCCTCCCGCACATGCCCGTCGACTGCCAGGAGGCTGGCGGATCCGCCGCCCCGGCTCGACCTCCCTGAAGAAGTGGACTGCCACAGCGATTGCGGATCGTCTGCCTCTGTTGTGGACGATGGTGATACCTCGTCGTTAGAGTTCTGGAGGCTGATGCCGTTTGATCTCAACCAGCTTCCGCCTCCTGAGGATTACATTCACGACACAGTCCTCCGCCTCTGACATTTTGATCCTCACTGCCCTGCCGGAAAAAAGGAACTTCTTTTTCTGCTTCCTCATTCTCCAGCTTCTTAGGTTTGTCTCACAATTATATGCACTTTTGTTTTTCATCTTAATCTATGTAATTTGAGCTGCATTAGGGTTTGAGGATTGAATCTTACCAAACCAGATATGGAGTAGCATGTTTCAGATCTGCTCCTATTCTTCTTTGTACAGTTGCAACATGTACCTGAATCCTGAAAGTATTATTTGTGGTAAATCTAGTTTTTCAGGTGAACTCTTTCACCAGTGTGTTTGTTATTCATGATCACTCATTGAGGTGCATAACTAAAGTAACCTTTGTTTAAGGAATATCATATGTTATACTAGATATATGTTGATTTAATTTCAAATATACAATAAGCCACACAATCTAGTTATATCTAGTGTTCTAAGGTTTTCACCGAAAATATTTGGCATGCCGGAATTGGCTCTTCTACTTATGTGTTTCCTTTCAGTTCAACCACAACCATTCCTGATTTTCAGTATTGCTTTTCCTGCTGAATTAATATTTGATTTTATCAAGGTCAGTAACGCCCTTTTGATCTCCCTTCCTTGTTTAGATGTTTATAATGGTTTGCTATTATTTTATATGGAGTCTTAGGAAAAACATAGAAATAAACTTGAATACAGAAATATAATTCGGGCAGCGCCTGACTCCCGAATGTTGACAGAAGCAACTTTGCAAGGACAAACCGTGGCATGTGTTAATCATAGTTTTGTTAAAACAGATTCATCACGGTCTAATTGCTTATGTTATAACAGTTAAACCGTTCTCCAATCAAGCACTAATTGTTTACGGTGATCTTGAATTGTGTATCTGAACACGAAGAAAGGAGGATTGAGAAGCCAAAGAAAGAACATGGAAGAGTGATTACTGGATTGGATTCGCATATATGCTTCTTCTGCTGTGGGCGAGATTGGATTTATACTATCAGCTAATTAACTACTGGCCATCTAATGCTCTTGGTGTTAATTTCAAGAGCCCTCCAAATAAAATGATGGTCGAAACTAATTTGGCAAAAAATCTCAGAAAACTTACGTACGTTCATTCTCCAACATATGTAACCACCACTGAAAGGCAATACCCTCACTAGCTAGCTTCCTTTGAAGCATCTGACCAGCCGCCTATGCTTCTTTGCCACCATATCTGTCACATTTGGCCAATCCATCCCATTCCTTGTCATTTCTGAGATTGGATACCAGAATTTGATCGAGCCTGCAGCTGCAAAGAGATTACTGAATGTTTTTTTGTGGACTGTGCACGTAATCTTCAATGGACAATGATGATCGTCACTAGCTCCGAAGGGTTTTGAGAGAGGAATGCCTCAACCTCCGTCAAGGGTTTGATCGCAGGTTCCTACAAGTATGAACCAATAATATCTTCTAAATGGAAATACCACGAGATGTGAGCCGTATCTGAAAGCACGACAACATCTAAAGTGTTCTCACAATTCACAAATGTAGTTTGTAGTGAAGTTGTAGCACTGCCCTCGAAACGAATGCCTGAAGATAAAAGGCAGTGCAATTTGACAATACTTTGGTGCATCTTTCTTTAACCAGCTTCATTGCTCATGGTTTTTAGATAGATAACACTATATATTTTGAGTCATATAATCATCAACAAAGGGCAAATAAGATATTCATTCGATCGACCATTGACTTTTTCTATCTACATTTAACTTACTGCACATTAATGGAAAAATTATATATATTATGTTAATCTTTTTCCAAAAAAATTTGTTTTTTTTATTATTTTAGAAACAACTTATTAATACAACAACTAGAAGCAATAATATTTTTTTGGCTTCTGATTATACATAAAATGCACTGAATTTACCGGATAGGGAACTTGGGAAGGCTGTCTACCCTTTTTTTTAAAAAAAAAATAATAGAATTGAGCTAGCTGACGTCACAACGAGGGGCCCACCCCGCATCTGACGTGGTCGCGCCACTGCAGGAAGACGACGGCCGCGCCGTAGTGCGCTGCGGCGCCGGCTATCACGAACAAGTGGAATATCTGGTGGCTGTGTCCGGCGATGTCGAACCGCCCCGGTTTCCATCGCTCCGGCACTCTCGTCACGTAGAAGATGGTCCCCGTCAAGTAGGAGGCCGCCATGGCTGCCTCATAAGACAGAGTCACATTCCGCCGCGGCTCGCCCCAGTTCACCACGGCCGCGTGCACCGCCGGCACGAAGCCAAACAAGCCCATCCCCGAGAACAGCAGCGCGCGGTAAGCCCGGAACTCGCCTGTGGAGAGCTGCGGAGAGAGGAGTGTGAAGACCGTGACGAAACCCATGGCGGATATGGCGACGAGGTAGGTGACCTGCCAGTGAGGATCGCACTGGAACACGTAGTAGATAGGCGGGAAGAAGGAGGCGACAATCATTACAGCGATGCCGACGTAGTCCATGCGGAGGAGGAAGAGGTTGAGGCGGTGGGAGTGGCAGCAGAGAAGGTGGCACGCGCTGCTCGACAGCAGGCAGAACATCGAGCCGCCGAGGAACACGAAGAAGGGCCATCGGGCAGCCTCTGCAGCTTCCGGCCATTCGCTTGATGGAGTCGAATCCGGCAACTTAATCAACGATGCGGCTTCCTGCTCACAACATGTACGATTTTATGCCTCGACGACGAAATCAAATCTCGTTACATCAACCAAAATTTGTTTTTTTTTTTTTGTTTGTTTTTCTTTTGGTATATATCCTAAGCAATTATTTAATTGCATTGGAGCAAGAGATTCTGAGGTGGATATGAATGGTTCAGCTTATGTTTAGGCAGCAGCTAGCTATTGATGGATCAGTCATCAATGGCCAATTTGTGGTTCACGACACAACAATTGAACAATTGTGGGGACAGCGAGCATTCTTACCGCAGTAACTAAAGGTACAATTTTAATTTGTTCTGTGTTGTTTTGTGTCCAAAGAGTCCTTTTATAAGCCGAGATTTTTTTTTTTTTTTTCAAAAACTCACCTCAAAGAAATTTCCCAGATTGCTGGAGATATTCTCTACTGTACTTGCATGAATTGACCTGCAGGCAGCCAACTAACTTCTGATTAAAGCTTTGAAAGACATGTATAATGACACAAAGAGTACATCTAAATGTAATTGATTAGAAACAGGCGTTGGTAAAAACCTAAAGTTATCACACAAACCAAGTCAGATGTCCGAGGAAATCAGCCACCTCTGGCACATGACGACTGAGATGCATCAAAGTTAATCCCAAGAACGCTATGAATCCCAGCAAATGCCTGTAGTGTCACAGCTAGCATACTTAAGCACTTGATGGAGGTGAATTAACCAACTGAACTGGAACGAGGCTTACGTACGTCCAGATGTTGAGGGTTTCATTATGCCAAGAGAAGAGGCTGAGGAGTGCATGCTTTATAGGCCACTCAGCCCTGTAGTGATCCCTTATGTACTCATTCTCCTTCATGTACTCCGGCAGCTCGTCGTAGCTCATCAATTTGTATTCCTTCTTCTCACCTTTGATCTTCTTGCTCTTGCTGATTTCCGGCTCTTCCTCCATGATCACAAGCTGGTTCTTGGACTCCATTCCTGAAACTGGAACTGACTCGTTGCCTTGCCTCTCTTCTTATCGATCTTCTTGGCGA
Source organism: Zingiber zerumbet (assembly GCA_037833815.1). Taxonomy (NCBI): domain Eukaryota; kingdom Viridiplantae; phylum Streptophyta; class Magnoliopsida; order Zingiberales; family Zingiberaceae; genus Zingiber; species Zingiber zerumbet. The sequence continues at coordinate 19,457,870 of JBBMJZ010000143.1, read as the reverse complement.
GCAGATTAAAGGAGCTGCATTAATAAGCTTCAGAGAAAGAGTTGGAATTTGTGGTTGTTGGCATTAGGTGCCTTGATCATTTATGTACTGCAGATGAGCTGCTAACCATCATCCTCCCTAACTCTCATCTATAATTTGCTTGGCCTGTTTGCAGTTGATTAGGTCTTGGATTTGACCAATTAAGATTAGAACCTGAGCCGTAACTAATAGTACTCTAACTTGTTTTTTCTAAAGAATGTAGTTGGACTAAGTTAGAACTAGCTAGATCATAATTTGTTGTTTTCAGTTACAATATTCTGCTGCTCATCAAGTTGACTGACATCGACATAGTTTTTCTTCAAACATTAATTCTGCATGGTTTGTTCCAAGTTTAACGCTGTTCTTAATTCAACATTTCTTTTTTCTTTGCGACAATAAATGAAAATACTAATGCTTCAGGATAAAGTTGGTGGTTCAAATTAGGAAAAATTAGCAGTAAGCAAGATATTAATGAGGAAGGTAATCCAATCAGTCATAAGTTATGAATATGCTTCTTTTGTCCTAGTGATATAATTAAAGCAGTTCGGAGCGCACGCAAAAAAGGGAAACGTAATTAAGCAGAGATATGGATAGCCAACTCTCAACGCCTTCCATTCATTAACATACGAAATTATAAAATTGCATGGTTGGATTAATAGTCGCACCGGCCGAATGACCTTGCTGCAAAGAAATGTAAATGAAAAATGTCTTTGTTCGTTGAGTCTTTGACTAGTATTTTTTTTTGTCAATAAGCAAGGGATTAAATTATTATATACGTTGGCCAACCAAGTGTTTGTCTTGTTGCCCTCTCTTTTGTTTTTTAAGCATGCATGTTTTGGTTTGAATAAAAGAAGGTTAAAACCGGAAAAAAAACAACTTTTATTTCGATGAAAAAGCTTGATTCATATAAATAATTATTTTATTTTTAGTAATTCTATAAAATAAACATTTTTATATTTATTTCCAAAATGAAAAACAAAATAAAAGATAATACTTTTCTGTTACTCTCCAAGAAATATATATTAAGGAGTAATACCAATTAAATGGGTGCCAAGCAAATGGTTTCGCTTAATTAATATCCAATCGAACGGACAGAGCAAGCACCATGATATATTAAGATTATACTTTCACAGTCAAAAGCTAACATTCAAGAAAAGACATCTTATGTTAAACATTATGCAGACTTCAATTATCATATTCTTTCAAATCGTAGGAGCAAATTCTTAATGGCGTAAAAAATCTATCAGCTCAGTGCTGGAGCAAGTTAGAGTCGGCAATCCTGTAAGGGTTCATTGAGGTCTGGAAGTAGAATGAAATCTTTACTCCGAGGATGATAAGAAGACGGAGGGCTGACAGGTCGGCGCTCTCCTGTAGTTTGTTGGATAGTATCAAGTTGCTTAGCTAACTTGAAGAGTAACTGCAAGAAGGTGATCATTGTTAAAAATAGCAGAAGGTGATCATTGTTAAATATAGCAGAATAGGAAGCAAGAATGAACAAGGCTGTAGAGTCGGAAGAGGCAACTACAATTCATGTCTTCGTGAAGATCCATTAAGGTTGTGTTTATTCCCATGGAAGCAGAGGAGAGTAAAAATTTTGAAGTTCTCTCCCCGGTTTGCATTGCCGAATTCCAAGAAAGGAGTAGATTCATCTCTCTACAAAGCAAATTTGTTTCAAATCTGCATCTGCCCAATTTAGGGTAGCTATGTTTACTCCTGTGGAAGGAAGAGAAGAGCAGAGAGCATAAATTTTAAAGCTCTCTTCCCTATTTACCTGAACAAACTCTGGTAAAGAAGTGGATTCGTCGTGATTTTGCTCCAATTACGTCCATGCAAAAGCCGAGTTAACCCAATGTCTACTCTATGGAATCATGGAGAAAAAACACTTTTACCCTCTCTGACCAAGGTTAAGGTCAGTAGTGAATGAGGTCATCGTCAATGGCAATGGCAGACAATGTCAAGGTAGATTGAGTCCCACATAAAGGATCAAGGTCAGTGAGGAAAAGCCGATGTGAATAGGGGAAGTCACTGTCAAGCCGTCAGATGAGGTAGAGTAGTAGGCAAGGTCAAACTCGATTAGAAAAGTCAGTCGTAGGACTAGAAATGCAAAATATAGGAAGTGATCAGCTAGAATGGTGGTGTGATATCTATGCGCACAAGGGTGAAGCACGTGTCATTTTTCTTTTTACATTCCTTTTCCCACTGCTTCTATCCTTTTATCCTGGTTAGAAAAAAAATGATCAAAGGTTTCCTTGTTCCTCTTTCCGCTCCTGTTCTCTCCCTTCCGAGCCAGTCTATAGTGTAACTGTGTGGGCAAAGAGCTGAGAACTCTGGCTGGGTAAATTATCAAATGGTTAGAGACAGCTAGCCAACGTGCCATTAGATTAAGCCTTTACAATATGGTACGACTCCCAAGACATACTTTAATTAGACTAACACATCTTATTTCTATAAATTGTCCAAATTTTCTCCCAACGCTTGTAAAAAATTGAAAATTTATTGACTTCTCATCCAGTGGGATAGATGCGGTTTTAGTCATATAGTTGTGCTAGTTTAAATTCATAGTTTACAATAGACTTACCTAGGGCATGTAGCTAACAAAATTCTGGGGCACATATTTCAACCTCACGCGCGTAAATTTCTAGGGCTTCATTAATATGTTTTTGTGTTTTCTAGTGGTCCATATGGATGCCGTGGTGGACCTGAACTGGTCCATCAAAGAATTTCCCAGAAACCTGCAGACCAACTAATCCATACTTAACCGCGCGCAGCAACCCCACACTACACTAGTCAAGGACGCAGATCAAATGAGCACCGTAAACCGTGCGCAACTCCAGATGTTTTTGAATGACTGGCGGAGTTAGAAGGGTAGATAGTCCGGATCTCCCTCCCATCCACTATGAATTAGTTGATAAAGAGATTTTTATCTCCTTTTGAAAGTCTAACTAAAATCCAAATAAGCTACCCAATTGCGGAAGTGATCAAGTCTCATTTAGAAAAGGAATCCAAATAATTTGATAAAGAGATTTTTATCTCCTTTTGAAAGTCTAACTAAAATCACTTCTCTAAAACTTAACTTTGGCTACCCAATTGCGCTCAAATAAGTTTTCTCCTCGAAGATTTTCATTTGGATATACGGTGCTTCCTGATAAGAAACTACTCTTAAACTTAAGTTACATTTAATCTCCATTTTTTCTTTATCTCCACAATAAACGTCTAAACAAGAAAGAGACTCCTTCGTTGCCATTCTTATCACTTCCCTTCTAGACACCCAAATAGAAAAAAGTATGAACTTGGTAGTAACCAAGTCAAAGTGGAACCAAACTAAGTGACTCTCAATCGGTCAGCCTAAGTTGACAGCAAGACCTCAAGACAATCTATCTCGTCTTTGGCGAATTAGAGATACAATTAAGCTCGAAAGCATAGAATTAGAAGAAAACACTAAATTAAGACGGAAAACTGAAACAGGAATCCAGAAGCCACCAGACAAACAAAACATACGAAACCAAAAAAACGCAAAGGCATGAGCTTTTAGTGGTAACCTGTAGCTGGTCATTATCCGCCCTCAGTTGCTCTAAAGTTCTCCGCCAGTTTTCCATCTCCTGCATCATTTTATATAACAAATAAACTGTGAATTCCAAGGAAGAAGCAAATCATCCGTAAAGTTCTTTGAAACAGAGAAAAAAGAAGCGACCTTGAGTAGATTCGCCTTCTCTTCGAGCAGAGATACCTGCACAACCTGCAGTTCCACTTTCGTCTGCCCACCCAACCAAACGACAAATTAACAAGAAGACAAAGCCATGCCGACAGGACAAGCAACAACTTAATTTAGGCCTTGCGCAGTTGCGCTTGCGTACCAATTTTTTTGAGGAAGACCGTCGGACGTGGCACGAGGCTGGATTCGTCGAAGACTCCGGTGCACACAAGTTCGTGGCCGCCACCACCTGCAGCAAAAGGCCGACGGCGTCAAAAGCGAGCCAGCAAAAGCGTTCATCGACCGGCGAATGGAAAATGCAAACCGAAAGAAACATACGCAGTGGAAAAAGAAATTATTTTTTCTTCCCCAATCACAATTGTGGTAAGCGAGGGAATAAGCGACGGGTAGAATACAATTATTTTTTATGCTTTCTCAGTTCATCACTGAAAAGGTCTTCCAAACAACGTGTTCTTTTGATTTTAAGCCTGTTTTGGGACACGTCCCTCTGCTATCCCAACGACCTAAGCAAGCAAGCTCGAGCGGGAGCGGCCCCCAACTCGATTATGCATTTACAGAAACACCCCTCAATAGCAGAAAAAAAGACGAAGATATCGATGGCGACGCAATTTTTTTTTCCCCGAAAACCTTAATCGACCATAAATTTATCGGGCATAAAAAAACCCGTAGAACTATAGAACATATCAGATCTTGACCAAAAAAAAAAAAAAATAGAAGATATCGAATGTTTAATTTTGGATACAGGATCAAACGAGTGGGAAGATGAGACGGCCTCGGGGATAATTCGGTGCTAGGGTATTTTCGTCCATGAAAAAGCAAAAAGTGAAGGGAAGCGGAAGAAGAGGGAGGGAGTGTTATCACCTTGACGCCAGTGGACCTTGCGGCCCTCGACCTTTCGTCGCCGCCGCTGGCGGAGGCACTGCTGTACCCCTCGAGCGGCGACTGTGGACTCGCCCGCCTCTTTCCCTTCTTCTTTTCCAATTGCTCCTCCTCCTCGTCCGCCGCCGCCACCTCCACAGTCTCCTCTTCACCTCTCAAAGTTGAGAAGATCCGCGGGATCTTCATCATCCGTGACCTTTTGATCTTCCTTCCCCACTCCATAGGCCGCGTGGGCGCAGAGGTGGACGGCATCGCATCGCCCGCCGCATGCGGGTCAACCCGGCTCCGCTGACGAAAGCGGAGGATGACTGCGGCCGCAAGATGGGGATTGCGAAGGGCGTCCTTCGCCCAGTCGGCGTCATCGCAAGCATCGGTGGCGGCCATAGGAGACGGAAGGAAAGACAAGGAGCGACGTGTTGATGGACGGGGGAAGTGGGAGAGAGATGAGAGAATGTGGAGTGCGTTAATTACAATTATAAATTTAAGGAGTAAAAGGATAGAGAGAAAGTGAAGGGCATGATGGTGGTTAACAAAACGGGAAGCTCATTGAAGTCTTGGATGGGTAGGGATGTCAATTCGAATGGTTAAATCAATAATTCGGATAATATTATTTATAAAAAAAAAATGAATTCGGATAAACCGTGTAATCCGTCCAGCTCGTCGAATCTGGACAAAAAAATAAAATAAAATAAATTCTTTTATTAGTTTTTTATAATTTTTTATTTTCACCCTATTTCATTATACTACATTCTATTATTTATATTGATAAAATATCCTAATTTTTTAAAAATAAAATTTATTTTATTCTAAAAAACTCATAAATTCAAAATTTCGATCAATCCAACTCAACTCAAATCCAATCCAAATTTAATCTAAAACTAAATCAATCCAAAAACCCTCCATCTAAAATCTTCAATCCAAAAATATTTTCTACGTATCAATTCCAGTTAAATTAACAGAATGAGTTTATTTTTAATACCTTTATGAAAGAGCGTATGCTTTCTAAACTCCAATTGAATCAGGCAACCGCTCTAATCGACCCAACCCGGAGCCGATCTAAGTGCTTCGGCCCGCTGGAGTTAACAAAGTTGACATTATTTGAAAAATAAAAATTACCCCAAAATAAATTAAAGAATTAACTATATATAGCATTTTTGTTTAAATAATATTCTTAATTCTATGCCAACCGAAAAAATTATTGGGCAGGATCTTCTCGACAATTGAGAAGAAAGTAAAAAGGGAAAATAGTCATTCTCTAAAGTTTTTTTAAAAAATAAAAATTATTTAATAATTATGAATAATTTCTTAGATAGCTAGATATTTATTTATATAAACTACTATTCCAGACAACACGTAGAAATCTAAAACTTAGAAGATAGAAATTATCAAAAATATAAAAATATATCAAAAATATTATAATAGAAAAATAAATAAAAAATATCAATAATAATAATAATAATAATAATGATTATTTTCGAATCTTGTATTAGTCACCCTGGTTTGGAATAACTCGTTCTTGGGTTTAGTATAGAATCAGGTGGTAGCAAAAAAAAAAAAGAAAGATCATCGAGTATTAATTCAACAAAATCTATTAACAGCGGATGAATTTTAGGAATCCTTGTTAATCTGCTAATGAGTATGATATTACGGGCGCTGCTCTTGTACATCTTAACATCCCTTAGACACTTCTCCACCAGTTTGATGGTGTCAATCATGAAGAGCACTTCGTAGCCTTTCTTCATTTGTGTTAGATACATGTGAATATTAAAGAGGTGGTAAGGAAAAATACTCTATTATGAATGAGACCTTAGTATTATATTAGAAGTTTCAAGACATATTGATTGGTTTATATTGTTTTACATGTATTATAGTTGTAAACAAATACATAAGGAGAGACTTTATCTCATGTGTGGGTGTGCATAGTGTTGGTGCGGCGGCGCGAGACCTTTCTTGATCTTTCAAACAAGATTATTAGCATAATTAAACTAAAGCAATTTAGCAACTAATAAAATAAAGAAACAAAAAAAATTACTTAGTTACAAACTAGATAGTTGTTAATCCAAGGAAAAAAAAGCACTAAAAATCTCCTTCGATGAAGCCGGAGAAGCCTCTTACACTCCTTGAACGCTCAGAAAATTACTAAGAAATGAATATTCCAGTTGTTATTTATTTTTTAGGTCCAAGGGTCTTTTTATAGCCTCTGGAAAATCTTATCCGAAGTTGGAAGACGCCTTCAATAGGCTTGAAGGCGCCTTCAGCATGGCAAAGCTTATCACCTAACATAAAGTCTTATCTTCGGATAATGGCTACTGTTTGCCTAGTATAAGGCGTCTTCAAGGGATTGAAAACGTCTTCCATAAAGGCTTGAAGGCGTCTTCCACCAGAAAGGCGCGAGGGTGCTTCAGCAGCTGCTACTAAGCTCCACACTTCTCTATTAGCTCTTCCGCTGCTCTGCTCGTTTTGGTGATTTCGTCCATCCGGAATTGAGCTCACTCGGGCCCATCTTTCAGCCTTCTCCTCGAGTAAGCTTCCTTCCACAACTTCTCGTCCCTCGAACGTCGTGCACGTCCTTCTTGTCCATCGATGTACTTTTTCGTAGCACCTCGTCCCTCGGATGCACAGAGCCCGTCGTCTCTTTTCCCGTGTCACCCTTCTAGCTAGCTGCATCTTCCGCTCGGCTTCTTGTGTTCCTAAGCTCCTGCACACTTAGACACAAGGATCAAACATACACAGGGCCTAACTTATCTTAGTTGACCAAATCAAAACTACCACGGGTACTTATAATCTCTCATTTTTTAATGTGCATCAACCCAAGTTTAAGTTAGGGTTAAAAATATAATAATATAACTTATGTAAAGAAGTTGCAATTAGAATCAAATATTTAACTTGTATTTACTTCTCCCTCTTTAATCACATCAAAATAAAATTTGGGAAAAAGAAAACTATTAAAAAATTTAAAATATTTTTCTAGGGTACTTAACAAGAATTATGAGTATGCTAACATGTTTTATATATAATTTTTAATAATATTCTATCCTTACAAATTAATCTTCTGTTTTGAAAAAAAATATAGAAAAAATGTTTAAAACTATTTTCCAAGCAAAACAAATTATGAGAAATTTTTTGAAGATGTAATAATTTTTTTTTCAAAATCAAAAATAAAATTTTTAATATTTAAAATATAAATTTTAAAAAAATCATAGAAAAATAATACAACGGTTAAAAAAATTTAAAACTTTCAATTGATTGATAACATGATAAGTGTTACAAAAAAAATAAAGTTTGTAAAAAAAAATTTTGAGAATTATTTTTAAATTGACAACTATAATTTTTGTTAAAAAATTCATAAAAATAATTTAACGGTAAAAAAAAATTTAAAATTTTTTCTTATAGATAAGTGATGAAATTCTCTTTCTTGAAAAAAATCAAATTCTAATTAATTTTTAATAGATACTATGCCAAACAATTTATTTGATAATTCTAAGCAAGTAACAAAAATATGGTAAGTCCTACAGCACGTATCAATTATGGGTACACTCAACATTATATGCATAATTAGCTTGTTAACTCAGTCAACAAGATATCCCTTACAATACATACTCTATATGTATATACACAACAGAGTATAGATATCCAAAGTTAAGATTGTATATGTCATAACTAAATCATCTCTAAAGTCAAGTAGATAAGTATCAAGCAAGATAACAAATAAATATATTTAAGGTAAAACAACATAATTCATCAATCAAAATAAACATGTAATAAGTTCAATGAACTAAAGATGCCAAGGAAGAAGTATCTACCTTTATCTGTAGATCGTTCCAACCATCTTCAAATCTTAGAGATCACATCCAACTAGAATCCTACCAATATAAGATACGAGACAAAACTAAGGATCTATAATCAGTGTATCGACCTATTAATTAATTTACTTCTTAATTAATCCTTAATCTAATTAATCATAAATCTGTATAACAGTTTAATCCTCATTAATGATTACCCTCTATTCAACCAAAAATATTCATCTCAATAATAATCAATCCACTCAAGCAACAGATCACAACTAAATAGAATTAGGACACCCTAACCATTCCACAACTAGAATCAAATCTAGTTCATATATGAAATTACCACCACAACTTACCCAAATCTAATTCATTGATTGATGAAGAATCCAATCGCAAAAACAACAGAAGTATAGCTCCCCTCTCAAATATGATAAGAAGATGGTGTCACAGCGATGACCCGAGCTAGTTGAAGGTGTTGCCCTCTAAATCAAATAACTCTAAATTAGCACTGATCATAGATCAATCAATCTCTCAATTCATCAGCTAAGTTAATTAATTACCTCAGGTGAGGTTGTAAGGCAGCACTGATGACTGACAAAGGAGCTCGATGATGTGCATATATTATATACACTTTTATGCATGTTTTGACACAC
>JBBMJZ010000143.1:19391718-19407985 GCA_037833815.1 Zingiber zerumbet | reverse complement strand
AGCCGAGGGATAATCTTCCCAGCAATTAGAGCACCCAGAATTATGAAACCTCTCCCAAAACTCATTCGATGTTGCATTAATTCCATGTTAAAATTAAAAAGCCTTGTACATCTCTCCATTATTAAAAAACAAATCTCTTAATAACTTCTGTATGGATCCCATTGTCAAAAACATATCTCATCAACAATTCTTTTAAGAAAACAAAACCAAGGAGCGGCTCCATAAATCCTTCCCACTCCCTCCCGGTGGCCAATGGGTGCTCCCATGTCCATAGAACATTTATAGTCATGGAATTTCTCCACGAACTTCTTTGTTATCATATCTGCATCATGTCAAAAGTAGCTAGATAAATCTTACACACCTTTCCATTATCAAACAAAATCTCTCAACTCGTTACACTTTTCATATATTATATATATATATTTCTCCTATGTTTCTATTCTATAATTATTCTGTTTTATGTAAAGAAGAAAAATTAAGGGCAGTGGACGCCAGAGATAGTCAACCATCTCAATTTTGTGAGGAAGGTTCAGAGTTGACGCCGTGGATTATCGGTCAACGGCAGAAACTTCACGAGCCACCCAATCGGCCACGAGACCGCCGCGATGCCGACGCAGATCCCCCACTGGCCCCATCCCAACCTCACCGTGTCCGGGAACTTTCTCAGGAACTCCACCATCAGCACCTGCAGCACCACCGTCGCCGCCACGATCCCAAGGAACAGCTTGTTCCGATGCATCCCTTGGAACACGTTCTTCCTCTCCAGCTTCCTCGCGTTGAACACGTTGAAGACTTGGCAGAGCATGAAGATGTTGAAGATCATCGTGTTCTTCTCCGCTTCGGTTAGGCTCAGAAGCGACTCCCCTCGGAAACAGAACAGCAGCAGCACCGCCACCTGGAACATGGCCTGCGCCGTCAGGTTGCGCCACATGACGCCGGTGATAAGCGGTGCCGTCCGGCCTACCGGTGACTTTTTCATCAGCTCCTTGGTGGGCGTGTCGGTGGCCAGAGCCATCGCCCCCATCGTGTCCATGATCAGATTCACCCACAAGAGCTGAACTGTCGTCAGTGGAACGGCGCCGGTGGCCACCGCGGACACGAAGTTGATCACCAGGGCGGCGACGTTCACTGTGAGCTGGAATTGTAGGAACTTCTGGATGTTGTTGTAGACGCACCGTCCCCATCGCATGACCGTCACCACCGTATCGAAGTTGTCGTCCATGATCACGATGTCGGAGCTCTCCTTGGCGACTTCTGTGCCCTGGATACCCATCGCCAGCCCCACATCGGCCTCCTTCAGTGCCGGCGCGTCGTTCGTTCCGTCACCGGTGACCGCCACCACTTGCCCCTTCTGCTTCAGGCACTGCACCATTAGCAGCTTGTCGAAAGGGGACGACCTCGCCATGACCCGGATCCGGTCCACCTTCTTCATGCGCTCCTCAGGCGAGTAGTTCCTGAACTCCTGCCCTTCCACGACCAAAGCGTCGAAGTCTTTTGGTTTGATTATCCCGCACTCGACGGCGATGGCCCTGGCAGTGAACACGTTGTCCCCGGTGATCATCTTCACTCCAACTCCGGCACTTCTGCAAGCATCGATGGTGCGCGCCACCTCCGGGCGACACGGATCTTTTAGACCGACGAGCCCCAGCAAGGTGAGCTCAGTGTCATCGAGCCTTAGCGCCTCGCCGTGGTTGACCTCGGAGTCCTCTGCCCCGGCGGTGTTCTTGTAGGCGAAGGCAATGCAGCGGAGACTGGAGGCGGCCATGTCGTGGACGATCGCTTCGAGCTCGGATTTTGCCTCGGAATCTATAAGCTTAACGCTCCCGTTCCCGTCGGCGTAATGAGAGCATCGAATCAGAAGCATCTCGGCGGCTCCTTTCCAGTGCGTGATCCTCGTTCCGCCGGCTCTCTCTTCCACCAAAATTCCACTCCGCTTCTTCTCCGAATTGAAAGCCTCGACACGGATGACGGCGAACTTCTTCATTTCGTCGACGCACATTCCGAGATCAGAAATTGACCACGAAAGCAAAGCCTTTTCCGTGGGGCTACCGGTGATCTCAGCCTCCGCAGCCGCGTCAGGAAAGTAGACGCTGCAGGTGGTGTTCAATCCGACGGCTTGGTGTAGCAATGCCAGAATTCCCGGCGCAATCGAGGTCGCCGGCGGACATTGGTCCTTTCCTATCCAGAATTGGGTGACCTTCATCTGGTTCAGCGTTAAGGTCCCTGTTTTGTCAGTGCAGATGGCGGTCACTGAGCCCATGGTCTCGCAAGCCGAGAGCCGCCGGACCATGACGTTGTTCTTCATCATTCTCTTCGTGGAGAAGGCCAGCGTCAGCATGACGGCCAGCAGCAAGCGTTCGGGGATGGTGATGGCATCCTGGAAAATGTTGATGAGGCCGCTGATGACGTCGGAGGCGCAGGCGTTGTGCTTGTCGAACTCAGGCTGTCTGTCGTCGCCCTTGGTGCTACCGGTGAAGTAGCGGACCACGAGAACGGCGAAGACCAAAGCAGGGACCACGATACCGATCTTCCTGATGATTGACGTCAGCCTCTGAAGCCGCTCCTGCAGCAGCGTCGGCTCCGCCGTCTCTGGGGTGATGGAGCCCATCATCTCGCCCCACATCGTATCGGTGCCGACGGCCGTGACGAGCATCGAGGCATTGCCGTCGATGACCTTCCCACCAGAAGTGAGGAAAGGGTTCTTGACGGCGTCGACGTCAACCGGGTGGCTCTCACCTGTCATGCTCGACTCGTCCACCTGCAGAGAGTGCCCCTGAAGGAAGACTCCATCCGCTGGGATCTGGTCGCCGATGTTTAACAGGACTACGTCGCCCACCACGATGTCGAATATGGAAACAGATCGCCGGCGGCCGTCGCGGACGATGCTGGCGCGGATGTTATCGCACTCCGCCAACAGCCTGTCGAAACGCTTCATCCGGCGGAAGTTGCTGACGGCAGAGACGACGGAGACGGAAGAGACGGCAGTGACGGGGAAGACGGCGAGGAACATGCTGGCGCCGTCGTGCCACCCCTGATTGACGCGGGCCATGAGGATAATGATGAACGAGTCGTTGATCTCGTCGAGCACGAAGCGGAAGAAGCCCTTGGGCTTCGGCCTGGAGTAAGTGTTGGAGCCGAACGCCGCCTTTCGATAGCTGAGGTCGGCGGCACCGCCCTGTATCCCTGACTCCGCGTCGGAGCCGAGCGCGCGTAGGAGACCGGCGGACCCGCCGAGGCGGTGGAGGCCCTCGAGACGCCGTTGCCTGACGAGCGCCCTGATCATGCCCTCATTCACGTCTTCCGAAAAACCCAATGGCGCCGAATCGCCGCCTCCGACATTGATGGCAACGTACGAGCGGCTGCACTGAATGACGGCGTGCTGGTTGGCGACGAGGGATCTCATGGCGGCGCGGCGGGCAGATGATAGAGATAGAGAAATAGAGGCAAGATAATTAAAATATTCTTGCAATAGACTCCTTATTTATAAGTGTTTCTTCCGTCGGGTGCCGGTGGTCCGACCATCCAATGGATGAGATGGAGGTAGGCAGGTGAAAATTCCATCGGATCTCGGTGGTCCCACCATCCCACTTCCGTGAGGTGTTACTCCTCTGGCTATGGATGTTAAAGTCAACCTGAAAGTGTACTAAGACCCTTTCACATTAACATATTCATCGAGTATAACATATTAAAAGATGGCATGAGCGGACCAGGGCTGGCCCACCCGTAATTTTTTTAAAAAATTATTTATTAAAAAAATATAAATTTTAAAATTAAAAATTAAATAAAATAGGTAAATAATAAATAATAAAAATATTTTTTAATATTATTTGATCTGGTGGTAAGAATGGGGGACCCACTTCACGATGGGTCAAAGGTCAGGATGGTCAATCTGAAGATAGGCCGATTGGATAATAGCCAGGTTGACCAGTTAAGCAGGTCCGAGCGTAACTAAGGACAACCCAGCCCGGGGCTTGGGTTTCCGACGCAAGGAAAAAGAACCAAATGGCCGGGCAAGTAGGTCCGCTCGGCCTGGACGCAGGGCAAGGAAGCAGAAGTCGGGCGCCCAACCCGCTCGGCCATGGCAAAAGGAAAATAAGGCAAGGTGGCCAGGTACTGGACTAGAGGGGCTTCTCGGTCAGACCAGAATACACGTCCGGTCGGGAAGAGGACGCCAGCCGAGCGGAGGGGAGCTCGGCTCGGGAGAGAAGTCAACAGAAGCGTGTTTGATGACTAGGCCGTACATAGATTCGTACGACGGAAGATTCTGCCATCCCATCACGGAGAGGCTTGTACAGTAACAACATGGCACCGAGTATGCTCCCCTGACAGGACCATATGGCGGTATGGTGAGGGGCATGTGGGCACCCCCATATGCGTGCCCAAGCTTCCTCGTGAGATCTATATAAGACCTCCATTTTTTCACCGGAGGTATGCAAGTCTTCATCCCTAAGGCCACTTTCTTGTTCTTCCTTGCCTGACTTGAGCGTCGGAGAGCGTCGGAGGGTCGTCGCCGGGAAACCCCGCCCGACTCGGCTTTGCTGCAAGTTCACCGGAGCACGCGAGGAACCAGCGGAGAGCGCCACGTCCCCAGCGTCTGTTGACCCGACTCGGACAGGATCATTATTATTATTTATTTTTTTAAAACGATAATAATGTAATTTTTTATCTATTTTTTTTCTAAGGATTTGTATTTTATATTATTTTATTTATTTACCATTTATTTTTTTATTTAATTTGAATTAAATTAAAAAATAAAAAAATTTGTAAGTTAATTGTTATTATTAAAAATAATAATAATAATTTTAATATTTTAAAATATATTTATTTAATATGATATAATTTTAAATGGATTGTGAGACACATGAATCATGAGTATTAACGTTAAAAAAAGATAAGTTATTATAACGAGTATGTGACAGTGAATTCTATATTTTTTAATGAGATAGTGAGTGTTATAACATGTATACATCGTGGATGCTCTAGCCGACAACAAGAGCAATCTCCTAAAACAGGACCACACTCATATCATCTGCTTTCTATATATAGTTGGCGTGTGAATAATTCAACTAAAGATATTGTCAATCAGATTAATTTCTAATAACAAACTGAATGAATCTTATACGCAAGCCCCTACCGGTATATATATAGGAGAGTGCAACGGAGTCTAGCTAGTTATTTATTTATTAAAATTTTTACGAAAAATAATTTTCTTAATCAAATTCAACTAATAGTATTCTCATCATTATAAAACTCTTCGAGTAAAGGCCTAACATCGATCATTTTCCTTTCTATACAACACCGATGACGAAGAAGATATTAGATATCATTGATCGATACTACAATGTTCTTGGATCGATCTTTTTCCATCTTTCTAAGGCTTCATTAGCCCGTACAGGAGACTTCATCTATTTGGCCCGACTTTGGGAGTTCAAGGCGTTGTTTCCAATCATTTCTTTCTCCAGTACGTACCATATATACTTCAAAGAATGGAGTACTCCTACTCCTACTCGTTTAATCTTTTTCTAGTAAGTGCGCATCAGCAAGCGATTCCTTTCTTGACTGCTGCGGACCACAATCTATCTCGACTGGCCAACTAGCCAGTATAGCTTCATAGGATTCAATCCACCATTAGCTTCTTCAAACTCAAAAGCAGCGGACCCCTGTATAAATGGCTCGATGGAGTGGAGTAAGGTGGGATAATGTCAGGAGTATGCTTTGAAGCAGCAAGTTAAATAGCCATAGTTAAGCCAAGCAAGGAAGTTAAAGATAGCCAGGTAATAAGGGGTAATTTACCAAGGGAGGGTGCGGCACGCGGTTAAGAATGTTAACAATCATGTCCGGTTGGCCGACAATATTAATAGAGGTACTACCGACCATCGACTCTTCTTGACTCCTAGTTACCGATATTGACTCTTGACTATCGACATTAGTATTAGTAATCTTATCGAATAATCTTTTTCTAGAAGTTTGTCGTCCCTTAGAAAATACAGGGTCAACTCCTAAATTGGAAACAATTTCTTTAGCACAATTTAAGACTAATGAAATTTTTTTTCCCCTATAATTCTCAAAAAAAAAAAAAAAATCAAACACTTTCAATTATTTCACCACAACATAAATTCATATCATTTTAGATTATAAGGATTTATTGACCAAGTTTATATTGCAGAGAATATCATACCAAATTATCAAGCTTAACAAAAATTCAAAGTTGCGAAGCTCATGTGTTGCTAACAATCTAGCATCCCTTGATAATCTTGCATCATCAGTTAAATCAACTACCTTAAGTAAAGCTTCTTTGAATTGCCCAATTTGTAATTTAATGGCTTTGACACTTTCAATATAACTTTCTCACCTTGTGGTGCACAATGACTTAAGTGTCAAATTATCCAAACAGTATAATACTCCAACGTTTTGTAGAATTGGAGAACACTGTATACCTGCATTGACATACTCTTAAAAAAAATTGTTGTTTTAACATGAGTTTGTGATATCACAAATTACCAAATTAAGATAATAACTATCACACGCCATGTAAAAGACTCTCGGATTTATATCAAACAATTTTTTTTGAACGCCTTGGTGGTTTCATTTTATCTTGGAGTCATTATCATAAACTTGTTCTCTAGTATTATCAATATCAAGGCCAAGAGAGTCTAATGCATAGCACAATTCATTGAAAAGAACTCAATACACCTGTGTTTTCAACATTTAGAAATTCTATAAAGTACTCCTCAATTTTTACAGGAATACATAAAACATCAAGACACTATAATATTAAAGTCATTTGTTTTTTTTTTTACTTGAATTAGGAGTACAATCAAGTATAACCGAATAATACTTTGCTTTCTTGACCTTTTTAATGATTACACTTTTTACTTTTAATGACATATTTGTTATCAACTTATTTTGAATTTTATGAATGAGGTAATGATAATAAATTTTTTTTCCTTTAATGAGCCAAAGATGTTGTGACATTATAAGATCAAACTCAACAATCATCTCAATAAATCCCAAGAAATTACCTTTTGAACCATTTTCCAAGTTTTCATTCTTTTTACGGAATGTCAAGATATTTTTAGACAAACAATTTACCACTATTACAAATCTTGTCAAAACCCCTCTCCAACGGTATGTTTTATTTTTTAATCTGTTTCTGTAATTTTTTGTCAATTGTTTCATTTTTTCTCAATCTCACATGTAACTCCGTCATGGATCTTAAATTAGCAAGATATTCACGACATTGTTTGTGTTCTCTAAGCTTCTCACTTAGATGTTTCAAATCTCTAGATTTCTCTTCTGTTGATTGACTTCATGATTATAGTGTTTTGAAAAACTTACAACAAAATCAAGATACTTTATCTAACTCTTTTGAATAAATTAGTCATTTGACTCATTTTCTTCCATGACTTGTTTTGTTTGGAAGCACTATATTATAATGCTTCGAGGAAAAGTGTCAACCAAGTTCATCACGAGGGTATTCAAATTAACCTTTCTAATTGGGCTTTTTTCAAAAAGTAAATCTTTCATTTTTTTTATCAATATCATCTCAAACTCTTGGATCAAATATATTTAGAAAATTATCTATATTTTCATTTTACTCATTATTATTTCTGTCTTGATCCATATCCTCAGTGTTTACAACATACATATCTTCTACTTGTTCTTCAAAATGATTTGCTTGTGCTCTATGATTTTTTAAATTATTAATCAATTTTTCTTGCACCATTTTCGTTTCCTTCCCCATAAATTTTTCCATAGAATCTTTCATTGTTTAAATTACCTTCTCTTCTTTTTGTTTTTTTAGCACTTCAAGAGAGGTATTTTCTAGACATCGTTTTTCTTTAAGTTTTGCTACACCAAGTACAAACATAATAAAAAAAAAAGTGATAATTAAATTTTTTTTTAATGGTGCATTATATTGTAAAATATCAATAAACGTAACACAAAACTTTATTGATATAAAAAAGGACCATAGTATAAGGGCCTACTAAGTAATAACAAATGATAAACAAAAGTACAAATTTGGGGCAAAAGAAATTCGAGAGGATCATAACTAAAAGAATTCAAAATCTCTCATTTTTCTTCTTTGCTTTTGCATTTTAGACTTGGTCAAGCCTATATATATATATGGTCTCTTTCGATCCATCAAATTCACATATTTTATTTGTCTCATCCTACTTATTCATATACAAATTAACCAATTTAATGCATCAAATGGTTTATATTGATGTATTTTGGTCAATATATATATAAATAATTCAAATTTGGAGCACATTTATAATTTTTATATTAGATTATATATATTCGAGGATTAGATGGGTTGCTGTTTATTAAATTATATATAATTTTTTAATAAAAAGTAAGTAATAATTAAATATTATTATTTAATAAAATAATTGACTTATTTATGACTAAACTCGTTTATTTACCAAATATAAATAAATCAAATTGTTTATAATCCATAATTATTTAGTTCAAAATTAAATTCATAAAAAATATGAGTGTATAACTGAATCGTGGTACCCTTAAAAGGAAAAAATAATAATAAGAGAAAAAACTAGTGCTGATTTGGGTCCATTACAACCGTTAAATGTTTGCCCACAAATATGTCTGCCGTTGGTTCATTAATGGACCGCTAGGATGCAAAGTTACGTGCCATAAACTGCCTATAATGCGTACCTGAAATGCCGTAAATGCCCTTCCCATGCTTTCCTCATTGATTCGCTTGTTCCTCTCACACGTAATCACTTTCTAATCTCATCTCTTCACTCTCGACTCTCAAGATCCATCTCAGATCTGAATTCCGGACGCAGATCTATTCTATCGACGAAGATCAAGATGTTGTTCTTATTGATGTAAAAGATTGCCTTTATTTTTCTGTTTTTGTACAATCAAGTCAGGTATAGCATCTTTTCTCATCCTTTTATCGACTTTTTCGGTGTTTGTATTATATGATTTCCTTGATGAATCTAGACCCTGTTGTTGTTAATTTAGTTTTCGCAATTGATTTTCGAAGTGTAGTTGTAGACTAATTTGTGATCTTAAGATTTGGGATTAGGGTTTTGGTACATTTTCTTTTGGTAAATTAGGTGATTGGTGATGATTCTGGTAGTGCTCGAGTCTGAATAGCTGAGAGGAATTTATGATGGCACTTAAGGTGTTAATATGGAAATTTCGATGTTCCGTCTGGGGGGCGAGGAGAATGGCAGTATTGACTGGACCTTACCTTGGTTTGGGGCATTTTTTATCAGCAGTTTGCTTGAGTTCTATGAAGTTGATGCAAGTGGATTTAGCAATAAAGAGGAGAATTGGTGTCGGAGAAGAGAGTCGGAAGAAGTAGATGTCCTGTGTCGTATTGGGTAAACAGAGAGTTCATAGTTCTTCTCTTATGTTGTTTTCAACTTGTATTTCCTCTTTTCCCATTGAAATTCTAGGATTGCCTGATGCTTCTCGTGGTTACTCAAGAGTTTAATTTAATTAGCCATTTTGCAGTAATATTACTCTGTGCTCAGCTTGGTGACCAAGCATTTGTAACGATTAGAGATTACCTGCAAATTGGTCCACTCCAAAAAAAAATCTATAGAAGCAAGAAAAATCACAGAAATTGACAATGGATGCAAAGCAAAAATATCTTTTTTGACCTAAGGGTCAGTGAATTTCATGTTCAACTAGCAAAGACATCGTTTTGTGGATCTACCTCTTTGTTAAATCTGCATTGATTGTGCTAAGGGCTTGAGTTTGCTTGCTCAATTAGCAAAGGCATCATTCTGTAAATTTATCTCCTATTAAGTTCTAATGGATTTAAATTGACCTTCCTGATATCCTCGTTCCAATATTCCATATCTCATGGACTCCAAATGTCTATGGAAGTATGAGAAGCAATGGATGCTGCAAGTGGGATACAGTAAAATTTTCTATAATTTAAGTGGTGTTCTGACTACTTATTCAATGCTATCTGTTTTCTGTCCTGAATTTAATGAAAAATTTGTCATTGTTGACCTAGGAAACATGGATTTATCTCTTGTAGATGCCTACATTTTTCCATTCTTCTACACACATAGACAATTGATACTTAAAATGTGTTTGTCTTATTCAAGCACCCAGAATTTTATGAGTTAACTATAAGCTTGACTTGTAATGCTAGTTTATATAAGCATGGTAACTACTTTCCTTGTATAATTGTCTTCTCATTACTTATTTGTGATACTTTTTTCATTGTGCATTTTAATTTGTTGAGATTCTTATGGATGCCTGTTTTTCTTTTACGCAGCAAGGTTATGAGCAGTAGAGTAAATTTCGATCCTTCCTGACGCTGCTTTGGTCGTGCTTAATTTGTCTTGCTGGTGCTAGTGATATGGGATTTTTTCCATGGTGTGGGAAGTCAGGGAAAAGAACCATCAGAAATGCCTTACTTAGAACCCATCACTTGTCTCTCCTCCTTTCTCCTGTTATCTCCTTTTGGGATTGCATCTTTCGCAAAATCAGATACTCCTTCAGACCTGAATGCGTGTAGGATTACAGTTTCAGCTGATTGACTACTTATTAACTTTGAGCAAATTTAGCATATATTAGTTTGTTGTTGGATTCAGCAATCAATCTTCTGTCATACTAGAGTTTTTTTTTGAAGGCATTGTTTACGTTTGGTGTATCTGTGGGATAATAAGAATGGAGAAAGTAAGATATGGTCAGGCAAATCCGATGTCAAAGAAAGGGAAAAAGAAGCAGGTGAAAGGTGAGCTAGATCGAATGAAGCAGGCTGAGAAGAAAAGGAAACGTTTAGAGAAAGCACTTGCAGCATCTGCAGCCATACGGTCTGAGCTAGAAAAGAAGAAACAAAAGAAACTAGAAGAGCAGCAAAGGCTCGATGAGGAAGGTGCCTCAATTGCTGAAGCAGTTGCCCTTCATGTTCTCGGGGAAGACACTGATGAACCCTGTCACTTTGCAATGAACCATTCTGCTCGGAACAACTGTTGGAATTATTCAGGCAATATTGATCTGTTCATGGGTTATCAAAGCTCCGGAAAACATTGTTTAGATGATCTGAATCAGGCAAGCAGTGCGTATGAGCCTCTGTGGAAGTGTAACAGGCTGGGGAATCAGTCAGTATGTCCACCTCAAACTTATACGAAAGGTCGTCAACTATCACTCCAAGAAGGAACAAGTCAAGTAACTGATATTTCCGTAGGTCTCTTGGCAGCTCAAGCTGTTTCATCACTGCAAATTGCAGAAGATCCAAATTGTGCTCAATTTTCTGGACAAGGCACAACAACTGTTCTTATTAATAAAATGCTGGCAGGCCGCAGGTTGCAACAATGGTAAAAAAAAAGTTGAAATTTACAAGACACGGCATTTTATTGTGATAAGCCTGTATATAGCTACAACATGTTTCTTCTCTCTGGATAACATACATTCACCTTCCTCTCGGTGGTTATTGCAAACCGTGTGCGTGTGCAGTTCTAATCTTTTAAGTCGCTACCTGTTTGGGTGAGATTTTCCAGTTTTATGCAACTAAAATTATCTGACATGTTGTCTTCTATATTTGGTGCATGTAAATATTTTTAGACCTCTCATAAATGATTATGTGAGATACTCCACTAAGGCCCAATTAGGAAGCATTCAAGCTACTGGTATGGGCTTTATATAAAGGGGTCATCATCTTCAATTGTTATGGATTTAAATCCAATTAGAATTCAAATATGTATTGTTAATTAATGGTCATAATTATAATCCTGTCTTCGTCCTATTTTTTTTTTTTTTAAGACGGATCCTTTAGTCCGTAAATTGTGGACTAGGGGACGATCCATTTTATACATTGGCTGAATTTGATGGTTCCTACCTATTTAACAAGTGGGGATAATCACAATCAACCAATTACAGTAAGTGATCCATCCTCTGGTCCTTAATTTATGAATTGGAGGTAATTTACAAATTGGAGGATTCCGAATTACGGACGAGAGGATCCCACCTGTTTTTTTGTTAAGAGTCAAAATTAATTAAGGGGCTGTAGATACTTTAATTGCAATGATTTGCCTATGTGGCTTGCGTATTAATTTGCATGCTAACTTTTTGTACTTAATATAGCTCTTAGCAACAGATAGTAGATTTAGTTTGTATTGGACGCCACTTAATTGAGTATCATTAAGCGAGATTAATTAGGAGACAGTATTTTCCCCAACACACTGATCAATTAATCAATACAAATCTCTTTTGTCAATCATTAAGGCCTTCTTCACATTTCTCCATTTTGCACTAGTGTTTCCAAAACCAATAACCTCTAATTCCAAAGCTAGAAAAAGTTCAATTGAAAAATAAATAAATACTATCGATGGCGCTACAATTCATTTTTTGTAACAAAAAAAAATATTCCCAAGAAAAATAGTGTGTTTGTGAGTAATATAGAATTTATAGAGTTTTGCTATAGTCAATTAAGCTTAGCATGTGAGGTAGCTAGGAGGATTGAAAGTGGACCTCACTACTTGTTCTTGTTAATTGATACTATTGATGGAAAGCCATGAAGTGTTCATGCTATTTATGTAGGCTTTTTGTGGTAGATGTTGTCCATCTATAATTAGATTGTTTATTAGATCACTTGACAAATTATTTGTGTTGAGCATATTTTGACCTTATAGATGTGTATTCTAAAGCTACATACTGACTAAATTAATGGGATGTCTTAATTATTCTTCTTCGCCACCAACTATCGCAACTGTAGTTGCCATGTACTTAGTCAAGTTCCAATTAAGCTGACATTTTTGCACTAAATTGTTAATTAATCTTGCTATATTATTAAATAGTTTGCCTAGTTGTGAGGAAATATTCAAACTCCAAGTGTTTAATCACTTTTTAAAACTCTTATCAACTAACTTAATTAGTTTAGACTTAAATTTTAGTGTGTGTGTATCTATACATGATTTATGATGCCAAACTATGAGATTTAATTAGGATTAAGATTTTTAAAAATATTATGTGATGCTAATGAATGATATATCATAAGGGAGTGGCAAACAAGGGTGAAGAGGTTCTAAACTTTAACAAAAACACTGAGTCTAATTTTCTAACTATTATGTCAAATATTTTAGAATCTATCATTTTTTAAAGAAAAAAGAGTCTAGCAATGCAAATAAACCCTACCTACCCTAAGCTAGATATACAATTATAGCTAGATATCCATACAAATAATAATATATAGAAAAAACAAATTAATATAAAATTACATGATTCACCTAGGGTTTTCCTTGTGCTCGTTTAGGGTTTTTCATCGCTAATTAAATAATTAGGCGCATTTAGCTCCTAGGGGCATATATATAGCATTCACATGTTTCAAGTAATTTTGTGCCTTTAATAAAAAAAAAAAATTGAGATCGTAGGCGCATATATATAGCATTCACATGTTTCAAGTAATTTTGTGTCTTTAATAAAAAAAATTGAGATGTGATCATGTGTGCATTTAACTACCAACGGCCTTCAACTGTCCATATTTATTGAACCTAATCATCATTAGTAGTTGAGCAAATTAATTTAACATCTAATCACGATTCACGAAGCTTAATATTGGGTTTCAATTAATTTATATATTATGATTATCCAATGATTAAATATTAAGAGAGGAGATGAACCTATATACCTATCTTTTTTATTTAATTTTAAAGCTTACATGATCACTTTGCTAAGTAGAACATGTGCAAACATATTGGAGGAAAAAAAATCTACTTAACCATAGTTGATTATTAATTTAGCTTTAATGAAGTTGCCACTAAAAAATAAGATCAATGTATCAAAAACATAGTCAACTTTCATTAAACAAACGTTTTATAATGTCTTTTTAATTCAAAGTAAAAAAAATTGGATTGATCCAACATAATATACTTTAGAAATAGTGTCTAGAACCACCCACATGGCCCATTATATTGCACCTAAGATCCAAGACTCATCATTGATATGTCCAAAGAAATTTAATGGCCGAGACCCATGTCCCATACTTTGAGTCTTATACTTTCCGATTAGCTAATTAGAATATAGTCAATTAGAAGGGCCAATTAGCCTACCCTACACTTCTTTCGGCATGAAAAGGATTGTAATTTGACAAGCGCAAGGGCATGCACATGCTCCATATATCAAGGTTAGAGAGTATAGGGCAGAGGCTCCATCATATGTATGTATATATATAATACCGTTTAATAATAATTAATCAGTTAATTAGTAACATATTAGGTTAAACAACTTAGAATTAAATATTACTAATATTACATTAGTCTCTTCATCCTTGCAATAAGAAAGGATAAGCGACAAAATTAATAGAATAAAAGTTAAAGATGCTCTTGTTTCCTTTGAAAAATAAAAAGGAAAAATAATAATAAATGATATTTTTGGTCACTCGTCAAAGAATAAATTAGCACTAGATCTATGTATCTATCTCTATATATATTTAAAAAATATAACAAAAGAAATCTAGCTATTCTATACATATTTGACTTATATTAGAGGAGAAGGCTTTTAAAATTAAATATACACACCCAGGCATGAATCATGACAACGTTTACTTAATTAACGATTACTCGCTTTAAATTAAATCAGTCAAATCAGCCGCAATGAGTCCAAAAAACACGTGAAGGGCATAATAATAATTAATTTTAATAAAAGATAACGATTTAATTACAATTATTAATTTATTGATCTCTATATTTACGTTTGGTCCTCTCCTGGGGATCTCAGAGTCGGTGCGAATCAATCACCGCCTGCCGCAGCATAGGGCCCTCCCGAGTGTACACGTGGAAGCGCGTTGTCGTCCGAAGTGGTGATTTCAAAATCCATATCCATACTGTTTTTAATTTCTGCTTCAGAGTATATATACACTGCAATGTAATTGTTGCTAAATTAATTTTGCATATAATTTATAAGAAAATTATCAGGAAAAATTTTAAAATGTTTTTAATGATAAATTATCCTCTTGTAAAATATTTATTTTGGTTATTACCCATGGTCTTCTTGTTTTCTTATGGCTCGGTCAATTGATTTATCTGACGAATCTATCTTTTGGCTTAGCTTAATCACCTGTATTTGTTGTGATTGCCCTAGTTGGTCAAATGTAAGTGTTTAATTTCATAACCCAGCCAACTAGACTCGATCATTTCACTAGCTAGGATCGAGTTGATTGACTTAATTAGAATATACAATCTAATTATTTTGCCTATACGAATCGATTGACTCCAGTACCTTCTTTGATATAATTGATCAAACTAATTAGTCTAACTTATTTAGTCCATGCGATTTGCCTAATCTAGTTCGTCTCGACTCAAGATTGAATCAGGTTAATTTTTTATTTTTTTTTGGACTGCTTTTCGTCCTTAATAAGTCTTTTTAAATTTAGATAGTTTAAACTATAGCAATATTAATATTTATACTTAGTAAAAAAGCATATTATGTTCAACAATCTTTGAAGATTTTAAGGAATTAGCTTAATTAAAATTACATTAAATTAAATTAAATTTATCTGCCGAAGTGATCTGAGTAGACAAGGGGCTAGTTTTGCTGAGTGCAAATTGCAAAGTGGTCGAGTGTAGAGTAGCTGAAGATTCTGAGGCTTGGGATGAACACAGTTTTCTTGAAACAGATTCGCCCCATATTCGGCTGTGCTTCGAGGTTTTTTTTGGGTCGTCTGTTTCCTAGAATACAACGGTTACCCTAAACTCTAACTGTGATATATACTAAGAGGTACCCGACAACTATTACGGGTACACTGTCGAGTTAGAGATGCACGACAAAAAAGAGCAAGGAAGAACGTAACGTAGGTGGAGAGCTTCAGTTATATGCATCTATTACATATTTAAATAAGCAGTAAAATGATCTATGCGACAAAGCATTGGTTCATTTGCTTAGGTAAATATTTACTCCGATCGGCCCGACATTCAACGTGCGCAGGTCCTGCTGCATATATATGAGTCAACTTTGTTAAGTATAATTCAAGCCCTGGATTTGCACCTTTGTGTATAGTCTCTCCTCATACATTTATTCATATCAACAATATATGAGAATCAATATAAATCAACAAATACGACTTAAAATTTCTAATGTTAGACTAAAGTGTCATTCATAATAAAACTACTTTCCTCTTCCTTAATTTCCAATTCTTTTCCATTTATATTTTTAACATATTATTTGGAGAATAATATGGAATGAGAAAAAAATTAATAATTTTGAAATGAGCTAACAAAACGATAATTGAAGAAAAAAATAGGATAGCTATTTCTTT
Source organism: Zingiber zerumbet (assembly GCA_037833815.1). Taxonomy (NCBI): domain Eukaryota; kingdom Viridiplantae; phylum Streptophyta; class Magnoliopsida; order Zingiberales; family Zingiberaceae; genus Zingiber; species Zingiber zerumbet. The sequence continues at coordinate 19,391,736 of JBBMJZ010000143.1, read as the reverse complement.
GATTATGAAACACAATTG